>JAYMFX010117770.1:0-17071 GCA_036784945.1 Monocelis spectator | reverse complement strand
CACACGATCCAGTGTCTCTCCCTGCGACTCTCACCACAGCTTCTTCATGTCCTTCTCGATATCATCCATCTAGACCACACGATCCAGTGTCTCTCCCTGCGACTCTCACCACAGCTTCTTCATGTCCTTCTCGATATCATCCATCTAGACCACACGATCCAGTGTCTCTCCCTGCAACTCTCACCACAGCTTCTTCATGTCCTTCTCTATACCATCCACCCAGCGTACCTCTATTTGCCGCATTCTTCTCACCACCTCCATTATTTTGTCCATTTCTCTTCTAAGTGGATCCTCCACAATAAGTATAGTAAACTCCCAGATAATTTCTAATCACTTCTCTAGCAATGTGTTCTACTATGGAAGCAATCCATCTTAGCATTCGCATCTCTGTTCTTTTAACCTCCTGGGCATCTTCCTATCACAAATCATCCCAATAACCTCCCTCGACTTGCTCCACGCTGTTTTTATCTTTCCTTGTATCTCTTCCTTGCATCCACCTCTTTTTTTAAATTTTTGCCCCAAGATATTTAACATATTCCGTTTTTGTTTTTGATTGCAGCCCCTCCATATTGTCCACGGTGGCAACTATAGTTGCATTTATTCTCAGTCCTCCTTTTTCTAATTCCTCCTGTCATCATCCTGTTGCCTCTCTGCAGCTCTATTACACTATACTTGATAAAATCCTCTATACTGACTACACCTAATAATGATTAGGAGGAATATAATTGAGATAAAAGTGTCACAAACAATCAATATCCATTTATGTATTGTGAGAACTAATAGCCTGTTCTCAAATGATATTATAAATCATTTCTAAAACATAATTATAGACGTCGATGTTATTGAAAACGCATAGATATAATATTTTTCTAGTGTTCTCTCGTGTTCTCTCGAATTCCAGACAAACATCAACATAAATAAATAAAGAACTTATTATAGTCCCCCAAAATGTGTAATTCAATTAGACTCATTATATAGATTCAATATATTATGCTGAGAAGCAATTTGACAAAAATGGTATCCGGTTTCAGTGTCTATTTAAACATTATTATAACAACATAATACATAAGATGGTAGATTATGTAGTATTACATAACTCCAATAAATTATGGAAATAAATGCCTGAGACATCTGTAACTATATAGAAATAAAAAGAATCACCATTTAGAACAACCGAAGGATGTTCACTCTCAAATAGTTTCGCTGGTAAGTCGTTGTTGCACTCCGAATTTATTTAAGCCCAACATGTCTATAGATGACAACCTAATATGTGCATACAATATATTATCGATCTCTTCATCTAAAACCATTAATCATACCAGATAACTTAAATAGGGATCGTTGCTGTCAATGGAGATAAATGGAGCTGCTTCTCAATCAATCTGATGAAATCTCAGAATGTTAGAGGACTCAACAGTCTCCGGGAACAATTTAATCTCCCTCCTTTTTACAAAAGCACAATTAACTCACACTCAAAAAGGTATAATAGAAATCATTTGAAAGGATTTACCAATCTGTTTTGAAAGACGAAAGACATTTTGACAATTTTAAATATTTCAAAATCACAAGATTAGAACACATTACCGTAATCTGGACAACATAACACTGAGTTTATTCTGATTAATTTCTTTATATATATATGCTGAATCTGTTAGCTATTTTCAATATAAATAAATTTCAGTAGCTGAAATTTCAAAATCAATCGCATAGCCATCATTAGGAAACATCTAGCCAGGAATGCTTTTAAACAAAAGCAGCAATAAAGCAAACGGCTAAAGACCAGGATAAAACTTTTCAATTTAATGATTGATAGCATTTACGTGAAACAAATGTGAAATTTGGGCTAATGAAAAATGAATTGTTTATTAATTCTATTGATGCGTTCAAGTTTTGGTAAACTGTAAATCTTTTCTCTCTCTCTCTGTCTCTCTTTATTTCTCTCTGTACCTATAATTTAACTACATTTATAAGAAACCCATTCCAAGCAAGCATGAAAGAATGACAGAGCTAACTGCTATGCATTGTTATGGGAAAGAATAGAAATCCATCTCTATCAGGAAGCGTGCATCTGCCAAATGTCAACTAATCAGGAAAGCTAAAAGAATCTATTGATGCTTGGTGCACTATGGAAAGAAGAAAATGCATTCCATATTAAAATATAGAATTATTATACAGGGAGAAAATTGTTCGCCAGATTATATTTGTCGAAGCTTTTTTACACGTTAGAAGTAAGAATAACATCATATGACAATAATGCTGAATACATGATTATAATGATGATCATGCTAATTGTTATACCCGCTGTTTCATTGATTTTGCATGCCAATAATAATAATCAATGCAAAAAAAGAGAAATACCCCAATCTTCTTTTTCTAAATGAGCAGAGCTGCTCACGAAATGAATTTCATCAATTAATTATCGAAGCATAAGTTCGTAAGAAGAAATCAAGCAAAAATCAATTTATTAATCAGCTAAAAATGAGGAAAAGCTCAACTCAAGGTTTTGACAATTTTCATATTAGCGATGAATTTAGCCACGCACAGAGAAAGCTCGTCCTAATACTACTACTACATACCAGTATCACTCAATTCAAGGCTTTTTCTAAAAATGCAAAACTATGTCACACACCCATACACATACAACTAGAGAGAGAGAGAGAGAGAGAGAGAGAGAGAGAGAGAGAGAAAGTGAAACACAAGTGCGTATTGCAATTCAATTCGAACAAACTCGATTCTATACAGCAGCTTGACTGACTAAAACCGTGTTTACTTTCTCTGTATAGAAAATAGGTGGAATTGTAGCCTAGCTCAAATGAGTGCAAATCGATAGTCTGGAAAGTAAAGCAGGGAGGAGGCACAAGTTGGAAAATAAGATTTTTTTTTAAATTATTGTAAGAACACCACAACCTGCGCATAATTAATGATTGATTTTGCTTTTGTAAATTTTGCGCACTCGAATTAAGATAAAAAGGTCTTTATTAAATTATAAGATTATTTCAAATGATTGATTATAGTCAGCAATGCTGGTTGGTGCAAAATATTCGATGTTTGCGCCACAACACATTATACCTACTAGTACTAGTCTGGATATGCTCAAAGGCACAGTTAAAATCTTAATCCAATTTTCTAAACTAAACCTACAATAATTGTCCATTTAATTTACAACTGAAATAAGCAATTTGAAGTTCTTCATCAATCACAAGAAACCAAACAGACAATTATTTAATTATATTGTGGCCTCGATAGAAAAATAAATTTAAAGAGATACATTTTAAAGATTAAGTTTTACTAACTAGAAAGGAATTTATAAATACTAAATAAATTCAGAACTTTAAATAGTATTCCTATAAATATTAAGCTTATAAAACGTTTATGTATATTTTAATATTAATAAATAAATGAAAATGATTCTGACAATAGAAATTGGAGCTATACCAGTGTTTAATTAAAATTGGCAGATTAAGTTTTGATTGAAGCTCTCTCAATGTTAATAAACATAGAGGTAATAACTCTAAAACTTTCTCTATTATGAAAAGAACTTATATCGATGTTTTTCTGTTATCAAAAATTATAAATTTCTGTCTGCGCTATTTTGAAACCACCGAATTCAATTTATCATCATTCTTAATTACGTGGACTAATTTTAATAATTATTTAGTAGAGAAAAAACAGAAAGGACACTTTTTAAAATCATCATCATCATCAGTATTATTCAGATTTAATCTCAGAAAAAAAACTTTGTTTACTTTGATGTTAATGATTTTAATAATCATCAATCATTAGGTGGAAGCGATTGAAATATAACCTTTTTGAAATAATAAAATGTGAAGAATGCTTACACTGCCTTCGATGTCCTTCACACCATCCAGTTTTGTAAGAGTAGCATTGACTCGCAGCTCGGATTCTTTGGTCAGCATAAGCTTCCCATTGTTAACATCGATAGAGAAATCCTCTTCACTTAATGGTTCCCGTTCCTATTTATATAAGGAAATATTATTATTTAAAGTAAAATGATTGTAGTAAGCATTTCCTTTAATGTCGTTTTTAATGTTAATTTACCAAAATATTTGCCAGTTGATCAAGCGAGAGTCCTATATTTATAATTTGGTTGTAGAGAGGGCTCTCCAATACTGCTATTAAATGATCAAGTTTTTGGAGTTTCACTTTGTCATTTTTGAGAGCTAATTCGGAACGGATTTTTTTCAAAACATTAAGAACATGAGGAGTATCTAAAATGCACAAATGTGTTATAAAATCTAAAAATCTACTAAACATTATTGATTTGTTTTGATTGATTGATTTCAAAATAAAAGGATATAAAAATCAAACAGAACAGTATTGTTGACAATGTCTTCAGCACAGTATATATAATACAGATATATCATATAACAGAATGGAGCCTATTATATACTGATAACGAAAAATTAAGTTTTAAGTTTTGTAAACTTTAAAGTTCTAATTGCTGGAAGAAGTTTGTTCCACAGAGCAACCGACAAGGTACAGTCGCCAGTTAGCTGATTATATTTCAAATTATAAAGTAAAGTTATTGACACTTTTTTAATTTGTCAACTAAAAGTTTCAATCAGAAAATCATCTCCACAGAAAAGCAATTAGAAAAAACAAAAATAAATTGTTGAAAATCATAATTCTTTAAAACTCAATTTTTATTCAATAAACAGATAGTTACTTACCATTATCATTTGCCATGATCATATTTGCTAAAATTAATAAAAGAGATACAAAATATTATTACATAAATGCATGAATTCAACAGTTATTATTTTTAATTTGTGTAAAAACCAAATTTATTTTGAAGCAGGAAAATTTTAGAAGCAATTTAAATTGAATAAATAGCATTAAATAGGTATTTTATAATTTTAAAATGTTTGCACTATATATGTAAAAGTTTTTAAAAAGGATCATTTATAAACAATAATAATATTTTCACTGCATAAAAATTATAAAAGTTGAAAATATATTCTTATTCAAGCATCAATATATTGATATATCAGTATCAGTTGAAATTGTTTTTTTATAAAATGGTTATGCTTTCCATAAAATTTCTTTTTAGTAATTCTTGAAGTTGCAAATCTTCTGTGTTGCATGCCAATATTTCTGTCCAGACGTTGCTTTACAATGAAAACTTGATTTAAAAAAATTAGTTATTTATTAGAACTTAATAATTCTTGTGTAATTATTTGGGAATATGTTATACCAACCAACAAGTCTTGAATAGAGTCAGCAAACAAACAACTACATTATCCAATAAAGTATCAACTTGTATTATGCATTAACAACAATTTCATTTATAAATGCTTTAATTTGCAGTAGTGTTTATTACAGTATATAGTAAGAGCATAGGTTTTATTATTTTTGTAATTTATTAATAATTTGGTGTAAATTAAATAAAATATTCTTTACTATAAATATTAGATTTAAAAAGAATGAAATTTTATCATTATAAGAAATCTTATTCATTTGGGAATTTATTCTGAAATATGATTGATGATTATTTTTGTATTGTTATATCAATGATTTATGAAAAAACTTATAAGCACATTTGAATAGATAAATGCTTTAGAAATAGATAAATAAATGGTTTCATTGATATATTTCATTGCAATAGTTTGATTAAATAGGGTATTTGGAGCAAGTAGGTCTGTATTTCTTAAACAATATTAACTTTTATAATTTAAAAACTTCTTACAATAATTTCTGGCATATCGAGATTTGTTTACAATTTTAAAAAAATTGTAGATATAATTTACTAAAATCTATTCAGTAAAACAAGGTAATATAAATTTGAATAAGTGAATAAAAACAGTTGTAACTCTGGCTGTAACGTACAAATATTAAAAATAAAATAAATAAAAGTTAACCAGACCGGTTTCTATAAATTATTTCTGCAGTAGTGAATAAATCTGATAATTATCTGATAATTATCTAACAATTATAAATTATAAAAAAGTGAAAGCGTAATCAATTTTACAACCAGAATGGATTTTTGATGCTTTTTGAGGGATCTGATTAGACGAAAATAATATAATTCCATGTTTAATTTCTATGATCATCTTTAGTGTCAATATCGGGAAGATTGCCTTTCAAAACCGGACGAGAGACGACATTGTTCATTATTATATATAGTTCTATTTTTTATTGAAATAATATCCCTTCGGATGCCATGATTAAAGATAATTAAATGACTACAAATACCTTATCAATTTACTTTTACCATACCTTGTTAAATATTAAATTTAATAAAGGCATTACGGTATTTAAAAAATATAACTTTTTATCCAACATTTAGGTACATACCTTCAATTTTACTTATAGAATTTTCACAATAGGTACTCCACAAAACTGCAAGAAACCCTAAAAAGAAAAATAAGATTCTTGAACTTAAATCAGTTTATTATTGTATGGGATGTACTTTCGACATATTGTAATAGATCAATTACTCGAGGACTATATGTCTCGTGAAAATTAGTCCTAAAGTCCTCGCGGAAATTACTTTATTGGAAATTAAAAACTGTCGGACTAGTCCGAAATTTATTCTGTTATTTTCCAAGAAATGTTAATAAATATATTACATGAACGGTTTAATAATAAATTGTGAAAATTGTTTTTTAGTTTTTTTTAAAAAAATTTGAAAATACATGTAACAAAATTTATCTTGATTCTAGCTTTAAATGAATTTTCACAAATATTTGTTATTTGTGAAATAACAATTAAAAAAAACAACTACCTATTTATGTGGGCAATCAATTTTCTTCAAAAAATAGCCTTCACATTTCTTATCATTTTTTTTAAGACTGAATAAATAATAGCCACATTATCTATACACTTTTCTCTTCGTTTAGCAAATTTCTATTATATAAAAAGATTTTCAGATAATGTCTCAAAACAAAATTCTATTGATAATAAGAAATTAACATTTTAACAAAAAACAAAAACTATAAAATTTGAAGTTAATTTCATTCTTTTGGTTAGTTAGGTTGTTTCAATTCTTTCAGAGAATGAATCAGTCGTATTTTTTTAGTTTCATTCTAAATTATTTGTATTTTCTTTATGCATGTCACTCAATAATAATACATCCTCTGATCAAAGTAGAAATTCGTCAGTGTTTGTTGGAACAATATACCGACACTGAACATCTGGGAGGTGAAGAGTTGAGCGAAATTGCTTGTCATTTTCTCTGTCAGATAGATTCAAGCTGCGAGGCTCTCTCCTATAGTACTCAAAATAATGGTCTGCGAGTCTGCACAATACATGCTGAGGGAACTACGCCCCCGAATGCGTTCAAAGAAGAAGAAGAAGCCTCGTGCAACCGTTTTGTAAAAGCTTACTTTAAAGAAAAGCCTTCGTATTCCAATTTCAAAGAGTGTAACCAATCTGACTACGACTTGTATGATGCGAAAATTTCCAACTCTCGATATAAAAGGCTCCTCACTCAAATGAGCTATCAGGAGGCATCGTCTAAATGTAGAGCTGATGGAGCGAAATTAGCTCAAATATCTTCTGCCGATGAATTTATACTTTTGAAAAATCGCATTTCTCTTACTTTCAAGAGTCACTGGATAGGTCTAAGGAGAAATAATGTTGGCGATGCTTTCTTCTGGGACATTTCGAATGAATCAGATACCACTCAAGTATCTTGGTGGCTCTTTGGCTCACAGAGTGGCGAGAGTGAGTTAATATTCTACAACGTAATTATCCATCAATTCTTAAATACATATAATTATAGTAATAAAGTGTGAATATTTAGGATAGTAAAATGAATTTAATATTGTATTTCTTTTTAAGTTTACGAGACCATGAATGATTCAATTTTAGACACTTTTATTTGTTGTCTTACATTCTCTCAAAACTTCGAATAGAGGAGAAGAGGTATTGGATAAGGTTTTCTTATTCTTGTTTAATACATATACCTATATATATATATATATGTATAGTTTAGTCATTTTAATGAAAATTATCGATTATATATTTTAACAGGTCGTAATTGCGCAGTATATAGTGACTCCTTATGGATATTCGACTTTGCTTATGAATGAGTGTTCGAATGATCGATAAGCCATTTGTGAGTGCTTTATCCGTACGTAAACTTTGCATGATGTGACTTATGATATATTAAATCGTTTTCCTTAACTCCTATAACAATTTATTCGAATTTATTCATTCTGTATATGCCTAGTACCTACTATATTTTTACTTGTTGTTTTGTCTGCTTTAATTAATTAATGTAAAACACCCAAAAAGGTACCTATTCAATTTTTATGCATTAAATAATTCTCAGTTTATGATGGTCTGTTACCCTTTTGAATTAATGATTTTTATGTTTAATTGAAGTTTCTGTGTGTTTAAATTATTTCAAATTATTTACTGTACCTAAACATTTTATTTCATGTCCACTGAAGAAAAATTTATTTGAAAACGGTCTGGACAAAATATATATTCCCTTTAATAAGTCTGAGTTTTTTATTATCATTAATTATAAAACACAAATCAACCTTTCCTGAAACATAATTTTCATGAATAAGCTTCGCTTTAATCGTCTCTAAAACTATAACATATTATTGAAATCAACTTTTAGATATTTGCATCCTAATTCAAATAATTGATTAATATCATAGTGAGTTTGATTGAGTGACAAAAACATTCCTATATGTTATAGACACAAATTAATAATAAAACTTATTTGGAGTTATAGGTACATTAAATGAAGGCTATAAAATACAATTTAGACACAAGGAAAAATGCAAGGAATATAAAACAGTGGAGCGACTGGTAGTTTATTGATATATAGTTCTTTGTTATCAGCAAATAAAAATTTCTTTGTTATTGGACAGATGTTTGATGTCATTTATGTACAGAGAAAATAACAGAGGTCCAAGGACACTTCCTTGGGTAACACCAAATTTAGTAGTTGTAGTACTTGATGTAGTCATTAATTTCTGTATAACATTTTTTATTACGGATTTCTATTCAATAATTCATTGTAAGGCCCATTCTATACCATAATATTTGAATTTTTTTATGAGAATATTATTGTATATACTGTCAAGGGCTGTTCTGAGATCTATAAAGATACCTATGACTTTTTATTTTATTTTTTGTTTCATTGATAATAAAATTGTGCGTTTTTTAATACATATTCATTCGTATGTTTTATTGAAGGAGCGATAATAGAGATGGTCTGTAGTTATTGCACTCTGATTTATTGTCATTTTTAAAAAGGTTTTGCAACTTAAAGACAGTTTGGATAGACGCTTTCCGTGTTAGAGGATTAGAGTTAATTGCGATCGAAATTTGAGGACATTTTTCACCAATTTGAGGAGAAATGTTCGTTGAAAGCATTTGCTGTTTCAAAAATTGTTTTTAATTTTTGATATTATTATTAACTTTAAGAGACTTTAAGACTACTTTTGAAGGTGATTCAAATGTGACCTTTATCGTCAAGAATAATAAATAGTGTTTTGAGATTAAATAATCTGAAGCACTGTCAAATTGGATATAACGGAAGGGGAAATTAATTCGATATTTTTTGGGGATTGCGGCTTCGTTACTTCGTTAGTGGAATTAGCATTATTTCCATTTCTAAATTGGCTTTGAGTCTCAGCAAGTCTGGATCCCAGTTGTGGTTGCGGTGGATGAGAGAGGTATTTCCATATTAATATTGTGGACCGATATATAGAACATTTTGCGAACTATATGTCTGTTTGGTTGAACATCAAGGACTTCTAATATTATTAAAAGTCCTGGTTGAACATATTTGAATTTTTATGTCGCAGTTTGTAGGTCATCTTATGATTTGTCTGACAAGAATTCAGGATATATAGCATATGAAGAATGAAGCATCCTAATTTGTATAATCCTTTATTCTTGATTAGTTCCTTGTCTGAGCTTAAACGATGATTAACTGGTTTACAACCAATGAATTTTTCTTCGTTTTTAAAATTTAGCTTCGTTTCGCGCGTTATATTTAACATATATTTTTGAATTCACAGTGCCACGTGTAAAAGTCTGGACAAATATAGATGATCATACAGTGCAGCATATTTCTTGGTATTTTGCGAATTAAATATCTATATAACTTAAACTTAAAGATATTCTTCATCCTTGTCTACTATTGTAAATTTTTAGATTTTCCGAGTTATTTCTATATAGTTGTGGACATTCATTTTCAGATTCATGTGACACGCTATAATATAACAACTAAACATTTATATCATAAGAGATAGATTTGGACTGCTTTCTTGATCTATATTCTACTGATACTATTTCAATTATTGGTAAATAATTAATCGCCGAGGATGATGAATGCAAGTTTTTCTTTTTTACAACGTTACACCTATACAATGTCCAAATATACTCCTCCCCTTGCTACCCTTACTTCAAATTTTGAAGTACGGTTATGTATATTTTGTATTTGTGAATAAGTAGAAATAAATTAAAATGTCTTTATCATTGTCCTCCTTAGTGAACATACTTGCATAAAAATAATTTGGATTCTTTAAATACGTTAATAAATTCTGTCTGCTGAAGTCAAAATCCTTTAAAAATTTGAAATTATTAAACTAACTTTACTGAATAAATTTATAATAGGTTAATTATAAATTCTTAATAATAAAGAAACCCAAATATCATTAAATATATTATTGTATACTTATTCATAATTTTAAAATATTTTCATAGCGATTATAAAATATTATATGGTTGTATTATAAAAATAATATTTTTTTAAGCATGGTATGTACCTTGTATGTATAGTTAATTAAGCATAGAATGTACTAAGTATTGTATTTTCACATTTTTATGAATTCAGTTTATTCATTTTTTAACATGTAAGCCATAATTTTTAATAGTTAATTAAATTATGTATTTGTTTAATGAATTTTGTACACTGATTGTTTTCACACAATTCTATAATGTTTTCCTTTTTTGAATTTTGTTTTCAGTTTATCTGAATTATGTACATAGGAATAATGTAAATATAAGTCAAGAGAATATATAACTGACTATAATAATTAATCATGTTTGCATAATTTATGCATGCATGATCAAATAAATAGCCAATTTAATTTAGATACCATAAAATAAATGTGGAATATGACACCATAAATCAATGTACTATATCAGTTAAATATTTATGTGCACATTGTTTTATGTAACCATTTATCAATGAAAATTAACTTCTAAATCTATTTTGTCACTGAAAATAATAATAAAATGCATTTGGCTAAATTAAATTTCACAATGTTTTACTTTATTTTGTAGGATTTGATAAATAGTATATAAACATAAAGTAAATAGCATAAAGTATATTCTATTATTGAATAATAATAAATGTGATGCCAAAAATCTAATTTTTTACCTATCTCTTAATTAATTAAGTTTGCCTATAAGATATACACAATTATCTCTAAGTATAAATTTAACTTGATAGACCCATTTGTCAATATATTTTTACAATATATAGTATTTCTTGAAATCAATTTTTAATTCAATAGGAGTTTACACTCAAATATTTAATTAATGTATTTTTTAATGATTAAATAAGAAAAATATCTTACCTCATAATTAATGAATTATTGGAAGTAAATTTAAATTATTATATCTGTTTGTTTTGCATATAACTACTCAATTAAAAGATTTCTGAATCTCTGTCTAATATTTCTCTATTATTGAAATTCTTATAATTTGAAAACTATATTTATAAATAAGATATTTATATTCTGAAGAATGCAAAATTGCTAGAAATTGCTAAAATCTCTTTTCATTTCTTAGTACTATATTTTTAATGTAATGTCAATGTTTATATAATTCCTTTAAAAAATAATTATTACTATATAATATTCATATCTCAAAAGAATATCAAAAGTTGATTTCAAACAAAATTAAAAATTGTGCTCATTTCAAGAATTATATATATATGCCTATGGTTGAGAATGCAGCAAATTATATCAAGATTTTGCATAAGAAAAATATTTTCAAGTAGCTACGTAATTGAATCATAGATCTTTGTTACTTACTCAGTTATTAATAAAATTTCAATCAGACAATTATTGAATGCATATATTGAATGCATAATACTATAATTAAATCATTAATTTTTATCCTGTTAGAATATCAGTATTGATGAACAATGGTCTACAAGTGAACCACTCTATGCCACGTGCAAGTAATAATTACCAAGCAAATCATCATAATGCACAGCAGATGAATTGGAATCATTCACCCACAGATATGCAGCACCAACAAAACCAGGATTTCAGAACTGACACCTTATCCAGACAGCCTGCTCTGGGATTCAAAACCATCATTAATGAAATGAGTAAGAGTTTATAAATATCAGATTTCATTTTAAAATTGCTGCTAATACATATGTGCTAGCAATTTTGCTTTGGTCTATTGTCTAAATTCACAAATGAAATGATTACATTGTTAAAAATAAATGTTTCCTTCATACATTGAATAATATGTATGTTTGCATTACGCGAATTGTTAATACATAGGAAACGAAATCTGATAGAGTAATCGATGTATCTATTTGTTTTATCCTCTCATTATCTGTCATCATTAGGTATCCCTATATTCGATAGATTCCTAATTCTCGCGCGCTCTGAATTCTTCTGTTTCAGTGTTTAGACTGTCTGTGGGTATGTATTGTTAGTGAGAATGCTTTCTATTCCACTCCTCATCCAAATCTTTCATCTTTACTACCCCAGACGCGTGCTGCACGAGGATACACTTTTTTCATTCCCTAATAAATTCCATGCTATAAGCGCTTGTTTCTTTAACTATTGATTTTCTTTTCAATTGAGTGATCATTCTATCGATAATTGCTCAGTTATCTGTCTGCTACAGAGTGACTAAAATGATTAAATGGATCACTGAACCAAATAATTCGATAGCTATTTAATTCAAAAACTAAGGCAATAAATTCGAAATGAAGAAATTAAATACCATTATCATTATAAATTATTTTTACTTCAAAACTGAAACTAAATTGTGGAAGTAATTATTTCTACTACAATGCGCTTACTTCCGTTAATTAGGTTTCAGTTATTTTTAATGATGTCGTTAAATTTAAATATTTTAATTCTTAAAGTTTTTCTGACACTCCAACGGACAACAACTATTTGCGGTATATTTAATCAATCAATCAATAATGTTGCTCGGTTATAGTCACTCTTTGTGGAGTATAGCCTCGATTATTGATTCTAACAAATAATTAGAATTAAAACTTTACTCAATATTTCCGGTTTTATTTCCATTTTAGAAGCTAAACAATTCGATAGTATTCGCTTTGCTGCCTACAGAACTGCCAGCAAGCTGCGATTCATCCAGCAGAGGACACACTGTGAGTCTTTCTGACAATTTTATTGTGACTCTATCCGGTTACATTATGTATTACCTGGGAAAAATCGTTTCATAATCTTTTCATATAAAATGTCTAAGAGATATTATTTAGGTTTATAACTGCTATTCATAATTGATTCAATTGATCTCTATATCATCAAAAATTACTAACTCATCCTTCTCTATGGTGTACCTCAGGGAAGTGTTCTATGCCCTGTAATAATTTCTACTACATATCTGCTATACATTCATGTTGTTTCACACAGATCATATAGCTGATCTTAACGAGTCAAGGATGTCAGGGAATATTCAATTTCAGCTTAGAAATTGACTGACATTCGAATTAATTTGTTTTTAATTGAACTTTTCTCTAAAATCGAATTGGTTGCAGTTTTATTAAATTAATGATGTCATAAAATTAACAGAGTATACGTATTTAGCTAGGTTTCGTTTTTGTTTTTGAATGTTCTGGGTTGCCTATCCTAGTCGTGTGGGTACTGTAGGTATCTCATGAGATGGAGAAAAGAATCAATTCTCGGAATGTCAAGATAGAGAGCGTTTTTCTTTTAATTGAAAATATTTCCTCCCTCATACTTCAATCAGCTTCTTAGAAAGACATAATTTAACATTTCTTCTCGATGAGAAAGATTAGCAGTTTCTTCCTATACAGCAGAGCTGTATATTGTATTGCTACTTTACATGCGACTACTGTAATATATGGGAAGATTGATTGATTGATTAATTGAGGGCCATATTATAATTATGTAATTGAATCTGAATCCCTCAATATTCTATAATTGAATTAGTAGAAATATTTTAATAATCATCATTCATCCCTCTTAATTAGAGAACACAACTTTCTTTAACACAACTTTTCAACATAAAGTGGAATGAGCTGCCTATATCGGGAGTCATTCTGGTGTATGGCAGAGAGTATTTCCTCTCTTGTAATGATCGACTATATACTTGACTCGAGTGGATGATAATACACCTTGAAGCAGCACAGAACAGGAGAAGGAATACCTCCTCTAATAGACATAACTACCTATCTATATAGTAGAGAGTTTGACAGTGACACTGCCAGTTTCGGTAGTATGGATGTGTCGTGGATCTGTGCTGCCGATTTCTATATCGAGAAGATCGAGAATTACTCGAGCCAGCCAGCAAGAGGCGGGAAAACTTACGAAAATGAAAAATTTTCAAACTTGAGAGCGTTGTATAATTTCTAATTGAAGAAAGCGATTTTATTTCTCAGCAAGCATTCTTTGAGTTGCGCGAGTTCATTCTCAATACTTAATATTATACAGCAGGGGGGGGGGGTAAACATAAATATATTGAGAGCGAGGGGATCTCCTCATCTCCTCTGCCTTTCTCCAAAATGGAGCAACTCTTTCTCTATAGCTACATAATAGTAGACGAAACTTAAAACAACACACGACGACGCAGACAGACAGACAGAGAGGCAGGCAGAGAGAGAGAGAGAGAGAAATTTCTGACACTCTTGAGTTCAATCCAGTGTGTCTGGCTGTGTTGTTATTATTATTATTATAGTATGCAGCAGGAACTAAATAATAATTTTCTCCCAATTATTTATGAAACTATTTTATAATCTTTATGGATTGAAATAATAGTTGCTCTTGTTGTTGTGTTGTATGATTTCTTTGGTAAGTTGATAAGATAATTAATGACTACATCTTAAAAGCTTTGAAATCCAAATGTGTGTTGTATCGTTCCGTTCTGTTCTGTTCTGTTCTGTTCCGCTCCTCTCTCTGTATGCGTTGTTGCATGGCGAAATAAATGAATGAAAAGGGTTTGTGTGATTATTGATTGATTGATTTTAAGGATTATTATGTATAGCATAGCAGGAGCGTGTGTGCTTGTGTGGTATCCTAATACTTAGTGTATCTACTCATTTATTGAATTTGAAACAAGTGTGCATACTATATCTCACCTAATCCGATTATTATATTCATTCTTTTATTTTCATTTGATTGATTAATAACCGTTCTCTCTCTCACACACACAACTGTGGGAGAACTCGCTCTTATCATCATACAGGAGATGTGTAGGTAACTCTCTCTCTCTCTCTCTCAAATTGTTGTGAGGTCAATGTGAAATAAGATAAATATCAGTAATTAACATTAATTAAACTGTCGCTTAAAGAAATGTTTTTGTGTACATAATATGTGTGTATGAAATAACTACATATAGAGAGGGTAAGAGGGCATTCGCTTCGATTAATCACTACGCCATAATTCTGTTTTCACTTTTTACACAAATATTTACACAAATATTACTCAACTATTACTCAAATAATTACAAAAATATTACACAAATATTTACACAACTATTACTCAAATATTACACAAAATATTACTCAAATATTTACACAAAATATTACTCAAATATTTACACAAAATATTACTCAAATATTTACACAACTATTACACAAATATTTACACAAAATATTACACAAATATTTCCCCAACTATTACTCAAATATTACACGAAATATTACACAAATATTTACACAACTATTACACAAATATTTACACAAAATATTACACAAATATTACACAAATATTTACACAAAATATTACACAAATATTTACACAAAATATTACACAAATAATTACAAAAATATTTACACAAATATTTACCCAAAATATTACTCAAATATTTACACAACTATTACACAAATATTACTCAAATAATTACAAAAATATTACACAAATATTACTCAAATAATTACAAAAATATTACACAAATATTACTCAAATAATTACACAACTATTACACAAATATTACTCAAATAATTACAAAAATATTACACAAATATTACTCAAATAATTACAAAAATATTACACAAAATATTTAAAATACAACTTTGACTTAACTAAAAAGTTATCTCAGATGTTGAATAGAAATAATAATAATAACGTTACGAATGTACATTGAAAACAAACATATTGTTCAACTTTGAGAAAATGAATTATTCAAAACTCTTCTTCTTTTATCTGATAAAACGTAATGAACTGACTGTATCAGACCGTGTTTCAATGTTTTAATTAATCTATTTGAAAAACTTTCTCGCGTGTGATTACTTTTGCTTGTGATTTTTTATGCATAAAAATGTGTTGCTTTAAATCGTCAAACCTTTAATAATTAATAATTTTATTCCTCTATTTGTAAGCAAGTAATATTGATTAGATTAAAACAACTAAAACAAAGCAATAATCACTGGCGAGAATTTTTTTTTGCTTGTAGAGTAAAGTAAAACAAAAGTCCCTCGTGGTTATTGAGCAGTTCTTTACGTTTTTTCAGTTAAAAGAAGGAACATGTTGATATCTGTTTTATAATTTATTCTGAAACGATGACTCGGTGACTTTTTATTCACCTCGGTGAAAAATTCATTCAAAATAGTTAAACCGAAAAGGCGGGAAATTGTAAAAAATCATCGGGAGCTTAGAAGTGATTAGAAGTCAGTCATGAACTTCTTAGCGAATCACAGTTGAGTATTCGTCGATTTAGGTGCAGAATCCATAGAGATGCAATGAATACAAGGTGATCTATAGAGTGTTGATCTGATTCTCATTGATGGACCAATTAGAAACATGGCCCTGCTCGCCAGATGCAGGCAGGCGAGCTTAATCGCGAGTTTCATTCGTGATTAGAAGTCAGGCATTACTTCTAACTTAGCGAATCACAG
>JAYMFX010117437.1:0-12669 GCA_036784945.1 Monocelis spectator | reverse complement strand
TTTAGTAAAAGAATTATTAAAATCCGATATTGAGTTTTGTCATCACTATGACATCTTGAACTTCACCAATTTATAATTGTGGAGATAGGATTTTTTGACTCTTGGTAGGCATAAATCGATATCCAAATATCTACTAGCAAGAGTGGTTATACTCTATGTTTATTAATAACGACCATTTCAATTCTCTGTTTATAACGACCTTATTTCACATTCAGACTGTAGAAACACTGATCATCAACGGTTGTGATCCTTCAATTCCTCTGGTCTATGGCGGCACAGTTTGTCACTTGGCAGCGATGAAATACTGCGAGGCAGTCGTCAGTCAGTCCAACATTAGCGGCAGCTCCCTCCTTGATATCATTTACATCATAGAATCACATCAACCAAGCAAACTATCTTCCTTAATGAGGAAACGCGATTTATTTGGTAAAACGGTTGAAGATATTTTAACCTCCGTGTTATCTTCAGTATTAACGGATAGTGCTCCCAGGTTTAATTTGACCTGCGTGTTATCTCATTGGCAACTGAAACTGTCACAGTTTATGGATGAGATACTGCGGTGAATTATGAAGTATGATGCTACCACGAATCAAAAATTCATTTTCCATAACCATTAAACTCAAAGCATATTGGTAGAGATAATCGCTAAGGATTTAAATCTTTTTTTATATTTTAGTTGCATAAGTTTTATTATATCAGTGTCACGCCTCGTTTATCAATCTTTCTCAATTTATAAATGGGATTTTTTGCTTCGTTTACCAATTTATAAATAAAGTAAGATCGTTATACAAAAATATTACCTAACTAAGTCAAATTAGTTTGAATATCTTATACAACATTAAATGATGTTCAAATTTCAAATGTTCAAAATTTGTAATTTAAAATAAATCTGTTTCTGTCATTCAATTATATTATAGATATTTATTCATTTTGTACATTTTATTTTATAACTAGGTCAAGGTCACGTATTTTGATTGTGAGATTGATAAATGAGACGGGACATTATTATTATACCTATTCATTCTTTATGTATCCCTCTTCCTATATTTCACATTTCTATATTCGATTCTATCTATTCTTTTTCCTCGATATTAAATGACAATACATGTAATTTTTCATGAAACAATAAATTATTTTATTTTATTTGTTAAAGTTATTATATTGATTAGAGATTGTAGGTATTCAGTAAATGAAAGCAATTACCTATAATCCTTCCCAGATATAGATTCAGGAGTTTTCAATCGAACTATTTATATATAATGGATGCTATCAAATGGCATTTTTTGTGAATAGGTATCTACCAGAATAAATTAAATTTGTGCAATTAAAGAAATGAAATTATATCTAAATTGTTTACAGTCCAAGGTCAATTTTTTTTTATTTTGGTTATCGCGAAAAAACAAATTTAACGTACTGTAATTACATTAAACACTTCTAAGATTTCGCAGTACCTATTTCATTCATTTTCCTACGAAAATGCGATTTCATTGCCATGCCATTGCTACGAAATGCCATTCATTGAATGTTATAAAACACTCCGATCCGAATGTTATTGACCGTTAAAGTGACCCTCCAATTCTATGGAAATGTAATCCGCCTTTCGATACGGGCTTATCTCTGCAATGATATGATGTATCTCAAGGGCGGGATTAACAAACAAAATTTATGGAAAAAAGCACACCCTTAAGAACCCTACAATTACCGGTATGTGGGAGTTTCTAAGGGTGTTGTTCTAAACAAAGTCTATGGTAGTTTTCATGCAGGACTGTTAAGTGACCCTCTAATTCTATGGAAATTTAGACTTCCCTTGGATACTACATAATTTCTATTGCTATTCGTATCCAAGGGAAGTCATTTTCCATAGAATTGGAGGGTCACTTAACAGTCCTATACGTATGAAAACTACCATAGACTTTGTTTATTAGATTAGATTTCATGAGAGCCCAAATTGATGACCCAATTTTAACTTCATTCTAAAGTACCTATGTTGCAATAAATATTAATTTCGAGATTATAGACACATACACATATGTGAAGAGAGGTAGAACGTATTTGATATAAATTTTAATGCAACTTTTCCGCAACAGAATGCCAACCTTGATCTCTATTTATTTGTGGCAAAAATTCTCGAATGCAAGTTGCCTCTCTCAATTTTCGCGCAACAAAACCCTAGTGTAATATACTTTAAAAGTAAATGGCATTTATTTTTGAGATTTATGCTCTTTATTATTATGTTCACCAATTGAACTTTTATTGTCACCCATTTGAATTGATTTAAGATGTTCATAAAGAGGTGTGCGTAAATGTCGTTGTGTTTCACCTATGTAGGTATGTTTTATTACATTCAACGCAAGTCTTTTGATATACAAAATTTTTAGAGGTACTTAAGTGTAAAGTGAAAACACAATTCCTGTCAATTTTTGCGCAACAAAACCCTGTGCCGACTGTAATACCTTAAAAGTAAATGGCATTGATTTTTGAGATTTATGCTCTTTATTACACTTTTAATAGATAATAAACCATTATATATTATATCTATTCCATAATTATTTTGAGGAAATCTACACTCTGAATAAATAGAGCTATCATCTTATAATTATCGAAATACACTGTATAAAATGAATAAAATCTAGAAAATACGCTATGTACCCATAGACAACTGATAAGATTTATCTTAAATCCAGAGACAATTTGTAAAAAATGACATATAGACATAGATAACCTGTATCCGACTATCTGACATTCTGATTACCAATGTTTCTTATTGTAACCAAAAGGTGTTTATAATTGACATTATATATTTGTTTAATCTTATTAATTAAATTAATTTATTGGGATTTAACGCTTTACAAACTATTCCTGTTCAGGAACCATTTGCAAAATTAGTTAAAATTTTATAAATGTGAATAATATTTCTCTTATATTTTATTTAGTTTGTTATGGAACACTTATCTTGTTCTTTTTTATTAGCTACTTATAATAATTAGTTGTAAAATCTTCTTCATTAATGAAATGGGATAATGTTGTTAATGTTTATTATGTAATTCCTCTTTAATACTATATTTAGAATTTGAATATAGATTATGTACAGAATTAAGTTTTGTTACATTTTGAATGCAAAACATAACTGTGATATTTAAATTGAATTGAAATATCATAAAGATTTAAAGAGTCCATTATAAGTTAAAATATTAATGCTTATATTATATATTACTTATTATATAATATATATTATATCTATATATTAATTAATAAATATAATAAGGTTTAGGCTTAATGTCTTATAGATATAAATAGTTTAAATTCCATTGTTATCCCAACTTGATAAAAAGCTAAAAAAATTCTATTTATAAGATATGTATTTAACAAATTATTGCAAAAGTCTATCAAAAGACATATTTTATATTTATCTGTAAAAACAATAACAGCATATTTAATATAACAATTCTACAAGACATTTCACATAATAATTTAATAAGGATATTAAGGCTATTGATAACTTTGATGCATAATATAATACTCTGCAAATTAAAAATCTCAAACCATACTAATGCAAAAGAATAATTAATTATAGTGGATCACCGTATCCACCATACCACTACTGCAAGGACAGAGACAAATTATGCTATGATTTATAGAAGTATCTACCTGGCTAGATATACTGCAATATTATTAATTCAGTAGTGGGCTAGATATGAGCAAGAATTTATGAACAAATTATAATGATTACTAGGCCCCTACTTACTACCACAGTGACAAGTTATTATTAATTAGTCATTTTTATTTGCAGTGCTCATTGACAAATAAGTCAGTAAAGTTATAAAAAAAATTGATAAAATACTCAATTCTGATTGGTCATTCAGTCAAATCAAATAACATATTATTTCTTTTGTATATAACTTGACATTTTTTGCAGCATAATTTAATCTCAAACCATAAGAAAAAAGGTTTCTACAGTCATATTGAATGCAAATAACATCTATTCTGATATACATAGGCAAGTTATCATATTGGCATTAAATAAAGATTAAATAATCTGAACATATTCTCTTGAAATAAACCTAAAAATCAATGATTCTAATTGATATTCATGTTTATTATCTATCCTGAAACTTTTAAGTAAGAAAATATCTCTACATTTCTGATATGAATTCTTATAAAAAAACGTCATAATGTCATTTTATTATAATTTGTAAAGAAAGAATGCAAAATGAAAATACATCAGTCCTAATAATTTATTGGAAATATTATCTTTGATACTTGATTAGAAATGTATAAAAATTTATTCAAATTTTATACCTTAATATTGATGAAAAATAAGTATAAAATATTTGAATATTTATGGCCATCAGCTAGCATTGTTTACAGTCTGCTCTACAAACTTTCGGATGCTATGTAAGAGTAACTAAATCTTAATAAGTTGATATTTTGAGCTTAAAGGTAGGGACATTTCATTATATTGATATATAGCTTTGATATCTTTAATTTCACAATCATTGATATTTAAATCAAAGAGTATTTAAAATTACCAAATTTATTGATTCTATTTTAATCTCTCTTAGTATAAGTACCAACTAAATTGACATGGTTATCTATGTAAATTGTAAGCTTTAGTAGACTGATAATTAAAAAGGTTAATCAAATTAATTATACAATCAGAGTTATTACATTGGGTTTTTAGGTTCATTAATTTATTTGATTTGTTAACACTATGTATGCTTTTTAATATACATAGAAATTTATAAATAACCAATTATATTTTTCTCCTTTATAAAATGACTAATGTATGACCTTTTTTAAATTTTAGAGTATTTTTTATTTTTAATGGTCAGGTCAATTGAAGAAAAGAAATTGTAAACTTTCTTTAAAAACTAAATTCTTGTGCATAATCAAAGGTAAAGATCCCATAATATTGTAAACAAAATGACAGAATTTGACCAATTAAGACAAGAAGCTGAACAGCTGAAAAATCAAATCAGAGTGAGTTTTTTCATTTCAAAATGATATTCTTAAATTATGCTATCATTAGAAATGCTCTACAATCGATGTTCATTTATATGTATATTGTATATTACTCTTCTTTAAAACTTTAGCTTTATCAATCATGGTACATTTTTTGTTTGTTTTACTAACAAATTGTTTTTGTAATGTGACATCTATTTCAATATGTTGAGCAACAAGTTATTTAGTTACTAAACATAATCAATAATTCCTTCATAGAATGCCACAAAACATATCGAGATTTTAGTGTATACACGTATATCTTTTTCATTAATTTACAATTCGAGAATTATATAATCGATCTCTAAAGTAAATGCCTCTTAAATTATCAAATGTTCATGTTTATGCTACATAAGATTATTTTATCTGGATGAATATTCATCTATTCATGATTCTTTTATAAAGTTTCCTAATCAAGAATAAATGTAGCGTTATAAAATCATGCTTAGGATATAGGATATGGTTCCTTATACTTTTACACTCTTAGCTTATGTAGCTGTCTGTCTCACATTGACTGAACCATAGTGTCCTTCCTATATTGATTTTAAGTCAGATAATTTCTAATCTTCTATACTTAAGTAAATACTCATAGATAATTGCGCGAATCCTCAATATTATCGATTTCTATTAATTTTTCTCATCGATGCATTGCAGGAGGCGCGCAAATCATGCGCCGATACTTCACTCAGTCAAGCTGCGAGCAGTGTCGAGTCCATAGGTCGCATTCAGCTTCGCACACGAAGAAGTCTTCGTGGTCATTTGGCCAAAATTTATGCCATGCATTGGGCAACAGACTCTCGCAATCTGGTTTCTGCATCACAAGACGGTAAACTCATCGTTTGGGATGGAATATCTACGAATAAGGTAAGCTAAAAAATTTTTTTATCACTTTTTGCTAACTCTAATAAATATAATCTTTACACCTTACAACTACAGATTCCTATCCCAATTCTAGTGTATTTAGTTCTAGAAAATTTTCTTCGCAGTTTTGCGATTCATTTTGAATCTTTTGATGTTGAAAGATGTAAGATTATGTTTGGAAAATTTATATTATTAGTTAGGGTAACATAGTGTTTCATCTGTAGCTGTCTAGATATTCTAATTGATTTTTATGATTAGAAAAATACGAATTTACTTCAATTTACTGTTAGGAGGATAGAACAGAAATCGATTGAGAAATTCTAATTTTATCTATGGTTCTGTTAAATCATTATTACTTATCCTATCTCCGCCATTATAAAATCAGGACAATATCAATTTGTCGTTGAATGTCACATCTCTCTGGATTATTCCTTTTATGTGTCATCCAGCCGGGTGCGTTATTGAGTTGTCATTTTACAATTATGCTATTATATAACTTTACTTTATCTCTATTGTTAAATAGGATGAAAGTGCATTCATTCTCTTCTGTTCGCTGAATGAATTTTTCCATAGTGTTGTTTCATTTAGGTAATGCTTAACGCTAAATAAAATCATTGCAAAGAGGATATGAATCAACTGTTTCCATAGTGTATCGCTTCAGTTCGTTCTCAAGCAAAAGTGTGATTTATTAAGTTGATAGATAACTGATTCTCTGCAGCTGTTTTGTGCTTTTACTGTTTCTCTTATTCATTGTCAGGGGTGTATCCCTCAACTAACTCTATGATAGAATAGATGGATAGATACTGATATGAGAGATCGTCGTTCACAATTTGTGACCTTCCGCGTCTCCGAGTCATGAAATTTTTTTAACCGGCTAGTTTTAACTCTCGTCGCTCACACCCAAACAAAAACTACAAGAAAATGAGTTTAGAGGAGGATGTTCTGTGCTCGCGTGTTTCTGCATTTGCAAGCAAGAGAAGTTTTGTTGTCTTCATGCGTCAAGATGAATAGTTCGAGTAGTTTACCATGACAACGATAGTGTGTTTACATGCGCAGTTTCTGTTGTTGCATGGCAGCCAGTCCTGTACAGTTTGAAGAGTTGTTGTTATTGTTGTTTTGTTTCAGTGAATTGCGGGAAATGTAGTGCGCGCTTCTTGCTATTCTTCTATACTGTGACTTGATGTATCCGCCTCTCTCTCTCTCTCTCTCTCTGTGTCTTATCGCTGACAAGACAGTTTGTGAGAAAATTTGAGGGCTCGACTTAATTAGCGGAGTCGTCTAATCTTGCTTCTTTGACGTTATTTGCCTAGCAACCGAATTTAAACTGTTGTTAGCATGCGTTGGGTGCCAACACTTGTTTACCGTCTAGTTCGCTATTTATATGCATCGATTCATTTGACTGTAGAATATGTTCGTCCTTCTTGTTTTTATAAAGAAGAAAAATTAACACAAAGTTCTTTTTTCATCAAATATTATGTAAACTGTTCGCTTAGCTTCATTTTATGTTACTAGTTGAAAGTTGTGACAAAATTATATTTTTTTATAAAATTTTAAATTTATGATGAATCTTATCAGCAACTGCTTGGTTTCACTTTATATCCGGTTTTATTCATAGAGATTCCAATCAAACTCCTTGACTGTACTATAGATAGAGATGCTTTTATGTTACCTCCGGCTCGACTACGTGACCAACATTAATAATAATTCAGCAGATTCGTGTTTCACCCTTCCTTCTAGTCTATTCTCTTGTTGAAAATGAACATTGGATTTGATTACTTCTTTGCACAGAAATATCTTCTGTTCTATCTGTAACATCCCTCTGTCCCAATTGTCAAATTTCCACGGAATCGCTAATAGAATAGTGGTGACGTCACTAAGGATCCAAGCTTTCGTTTCTATAGTTACAGTCTATTTATATCTCAGCAGTGACTGAAAGGGATCGCCTTATTGGTTTAAAGAAGAGATTCTCATATCCTGAGAGCCAATCAAAATTATCTATCCTGACGTTGCACTATTTCAGTGTATACTCCTTCCTGTATACGATAATGCTTCCAATAAGAAGATGAGAGTACTTTGATTTCATTGGCTGATTGGCATCTAATAATACTGATGTCACCCAGCGGTGCGCTGCGTTCTTATTTTATAGCGTGAGTTAGTGAGTGATCTCTCTGGAGGGCAGAAATGAACTACTGAATAATAATATTATTCATAAACTCGACGCAGCTTTATACTGCCTGCTGCATAAGCTTCCGGTTTTGTCAGACTAGAGAGTAGTGTCGAGCTTTTATGACTGTATGATTCCATGCTTAGTCCATAAGATTTCTATGCATATAGCACTGTTATATTAATTACTAAGGAAATTTTATTGATTTAAAAAAAATTGTAACTAACCCGGACTCTAGAGGGTAATGCTTGATTATTCTTTCTAATCAATATTTGTGTCATATGCGGGAATCCATTTGACTTGTGGAGTAGTCGCCTATATCAAGTTGAACGCTAGCCCAATTCCATATTATTAAAATCAACATCGAAGAAACAAATTTACCCACCAAACTAATAAGTGCCTCAATCCCTGCTTTCATTTTGAATAGAATTGTTGGTAGTGGATGCTTGCTTCTCCAGTCTAGACTGTAATGCCACAGAGTGTGTGTTGTGCTCCAGCTATATCGGCTGACTGTTCATATTTTCCTAACCAGAAGGATTTGAGGTGGATCCTAAATGAGAATAAGCCGGCTGCAAAGCATCGCATGGCTGCTACCTACCTCTAAGTACCTATATAGTCCAATTGCCGCTGATTTCGGTACCTCGAGAAATGTCTGTCTCGCTTAGTTTTGGCATAGTTGAGTTTATCGCTGCTTATAACCTGGTTATTGGGCACACTTTACCAAGCCGGTGAATTTTCAGGGAAACATTTCGTTCTCTTTGTCTTTCACAAGTAGAACTTTTCTAGTAGAAGAGCAATATAATACTGGGTTGCTTTTACTCTGTGCTCATCGCTATTGCGCCTAACTAACTCTCCCTTCTTCTCCCTATGCACGCCTTTCTATAGCTGTGGAGTAGAGAAAATAATCCTGCTTGCTGACAATCTCAGACTGTTCTCTACATTTAGTGGATCAATAATTCTTCTAGAATGTTGTTAGGGTGATTGTCTTGCCAGTAAGAGAAGATATATGCAACCCTTAAAATTGTTAGTTAGTTAGAAGGAAATAAGAAACTCTATATCGATTAGAGTGAATAAATTGGAGAATATCCGACTGGAAAGTCTCCTCACTGAAAGCAAAAACGCCCTGCCAACGCAACTATATCTGATTCTCGTCTCTAAGAGTGATATTTTGTGTGGATTGAATGCTTAAATTAAGCAGGCGCAAGTTACACCAGTCCAATATTCATGGCGTAGCTATGCCATTTTGTTTCCAGAATGTTGAGCAGCGTTCTATACTTCTGCTTTTCTTATTGGGGGTATGGAAGCCAGAACGTTTTCAATTCCTCCGTCTCTGCCTAGAAGTTTTGAATTTGGCGGTATTTTATTTATCGTTTTATGAACTGAGAGTTTCCGTACAGTGCGCCTTGCTTACATCAATTGATTCATTTTGAGAGTTCTCTATGTATTCTATTTTATTGAACAAAATGTGACTATTTTATATTCTTTAGTACAAATCTTTACTTTTCCTTGATTATTTAAATGTTTCGGTGTCAGACAGACACTATAGGTACCAAAAAGGGTTACTCACTATCTAGAGGCAGTGCCTGGATTCTTGATGATAAAAACAGTTTGAATGAGGCTTCTCTTTCGGGTCAACTCTGACTAAAAAAAGCTTTACCAAAAGCTTCTCAAAAAAATTGTTTCGAGTATAGGACCTCAAAAATTTCTATATCGAAAAGTATCGATTTCTCGGTGTGATGAATTTGTGATTAGCTGTGTATATCTTGGCAACTGTTTATTTCTTCCTATATAAATGAGTGTACCTACTAATTGTTGAATTTGTATCCTGATGTTATTTACAGATGCACGCTATTCCTTTGAGAAGCAGTTGGGTGATGACCTGTGCTTATGCACCGTCCTGCAATTTCGTGGCTTGTGGTGGTCTGGACAATATTTGCAGTATTTACTCGCTGAAGACTCGCGAGGGCAGTGTGAGGGTCAGTCGTGAACTACCCGGCCACACCGGTTATCTCTCTTGCTGTCGATTCTTGGATGATGGACAGATCGTCACCAGCTCCGGGGATATGACATGGTAAGAATAATAACACACGTTGGGCTTACTGTCTATCTGTCTATGATAGGGGGAAGTAATAGAATCAGGTGGAGGTAATAACATTAACAATCACATTGTACTATGAATGTCTCTTTCAGTGGCTTATGGGACATAGAAACTGGACAGCAAGTGACCTCATTCAATGGGCACACGGGAGATGTCATGAGCTTGAGTCTCGCTCCAGATATGAAAACCTTTGTCTCCGGTGCCTGCGATGCCTCAGCAAAGGTGATTATTTATTATTCTCTTCATTATTCTCGTTAATTCTGATTGGCTGGCGTGGCCAGATTAGAATAACTCTCAGTATGTATACAGTAATGAATGAAAAGGTGAGCGCGAGGAATTTTTGATCGCTGAATAGCAGCTGTCTCCTAATTACTGGAATAACCAAATATCGCTCATTTGAGCAGCTCCAATCCCCCTCAGTATAGATAAAGATATATCTCTGAGTGGTTATTAAGTGATTTGACTTGTAGTCTTCACAGTTTCTCTCGAATGATATGCTGCTTCAAATGGAATAAATATGAGTTAGGTTTTGAGAAGAAGTGAAGCGAAGCACTCCGTGTCCTCCGAAAGGTTGGGAACAGAACTGCACTTTATTTGATAATTACTCTCTCGGTTATTCGGAAGTGACTTTGAATAAATCAAACTTTTTCTAGTTGATTCACGCTTGAGAAAGTCTATTAATAAAGTTAATCATTTCAAGTTCACATTTCTTCTGCCTACTTGAATAATGGCGATGCGCAGTTTCTTGTTTGTTTGTTTGTTAGTTTAAGGAGTATAGTAAAAAGTTTGCAAAATTAATCCGAAATCCGCTCTTTGAAATAAAGTTATATAAAGTCCTTGTTAGTTTGGTATTATTCTGCTATCTATCTCTATCAATATGCTTTGCATTTTGATGATCACACTCGAGCTCATATTTACAGAGCGGATACTCGTCTAGAGAAATGCATTTACATTCATTAATTTCTGCTGTGATAGATCTGAAGCGATTTATCTGAGACACATATACACACTCTTTCTTTCTCTCTGAGTGTACACATATTAGGCATTATTAGTTAAGAAAGTTATTCATATCGAAGACTTTTTTCAATGCTTTGATTACTAGGAATGGGATTAAATTTTTGCAAGTGTTGTTAGGACAGGTGTGCGTCTCCCCAACTCTCACTTTCTCCCCACACAACCATCTATTCGACTGGGAGACCCCCTCCCTTTCTATCACTTCCTCTCTCTCTCTCTCTCTCTCTCTCTCTCTCTCTCCCTCCTGTTGTTTTAAAGTGACTTGCTTGCGAATAGTAAAGCGACAAGGCGTAGATGCCTGTTGTAGATAAGTAAAATCTTCATCTGCCTATAGTTTCATCCCTTATGTAAAGAACAACAGCCACTATGCTAAGAGAATTGAAACTAGCGCTCGCTCGCTCTCTCTCTCTCTCTAGCATGGGAAGAAGAAGTATCTAAAGATTTTCGTCGCAGGCCTAGCTAATAGATCTTATCGTTCAGAGTCGAATATTGAATGCAGACACTGATATTGGCGCGTCTGTTTATCCGATCTCCTCATTGTATTGATTTATTGGGATATCGATTGATTAGTGGCTATAAAACTTAACCACGATACTGTGTAGATTGCCAAAACTGAGGAATATAACCGATTTCTCCCGTGCATCCGCTTTCATTCCCACAGTGAAGCGAAGCAACGTAGGTATAGGAAGATAGGAGATATCTGGTCGTCGTATTTGTCAATAATTAGCGTTTCTTTTAATATCGCACAGACTATATGCTATATACTGTTTGTAATATAAGGCTGTGATTTCTATATTAATGCTTTTAGGATTAGTAGCTATTTTTAGTGGAGAATATTGTTGTGGATGTACGGGCCGTATCTCGCTGCCCGATTACTACTGCATGCATGTAATGCCAGTAGTAATTTATACGATGCTATTTAAGTGCATCTTGCAGCAATGCTCTTGTGAAAACATTAAAGGCGGCTACCAGATTATACTGTAGTTGGTCGATATCATCAAGTCAAGCGGTCTAACCCGCCTGCTTCTATTCGACAGATGAATAATACGGTGCTTTCTTATAGTCTATACTAGGGCGGTATGGTATGTACATGGATAATATATCATGCAAGTATATATAGGAGCTCAATCACTTCTACCGAAATTTGATTGAGACAAGTTATGGTCTGGCTGTGACACTGACATATACCGATACGGCACAGGCTACACTATTATCACACTGCGCCAGACGAATACAAAAACCTTACAGTTGAAAGATTATCGTCTAGGGCCCTCAATGAAGACAAATGCCTTCTCATTCATCTAATTTAAATAGATTTTCATCTCTCTTGAAGCTCCCTCCCTTCTTCTATTTTTACTCCAACTTCTCTTCTCTTAGTTCTCTCCTATTCCTCTGACTCCAACTTCTCTTCTATTCTGCTGAATCCCACTTCTCTTCTCTTAGTTCTCTCCTATTCCTCTGACTCCAACTTCTATTCTATTCTACTGAATCCCACTTCTATTCTCTTAATTCTCTCCTCTGACTCCAACTT
>JAYMFX010117105.1:0-12679 GCA_036784945.1 Monocelis spectator | reverse complement strand
GCCTGTAAATTCAATCCATTCTTATGCACATATGCGCCTGTCATATTGCTAAATAAAGCTTATTATTATTATTATTATTATTATATAAGTATGTATAAAGAAATATATTATGAAAGAAAAATTATTGGCACATACATGGGTGTGTCAAATTGACCATAAACGTTTCTCAAACGAGACGGCAGAAATTATATAAGTTGTATGTGAATAATATTTTTTTGTTGATTTTATGTATTGATATATACTTAAAGAGGTATAAATACTGTGTAAAAATCATCACTAAAATCCTTAATATGCAGCTATCGTTGCAAGTCCGTCCTGCAGGTGATTTTTGTCCATGCATTTCGGGTAGCTGATAGTCTATACTTCTTCCTGTTTCGATTTGTTCTCTGAGTGGGTGTTCTTCGTTATGGATTATACGTACATTGTACGAAATTCTTGAAAAGTTCTTTATATTGTCTGTTTAAAATATTATACAGTTCTTGTTTTGGTATACCTGAGACTTTAGCATAAAATTTTACAGTCTTTCTAATCTTATTCTTATCTATTAGAGTGAGGCTGTTTCCACAAAGCTGAGAAGCATAGAGCAAGTTAGGAATGATAATAGTATAAAAAGCATTATTTGGCGAGATTTCGTGAGGTATGGAACAATTCTTGTCAGGCATTTAATTTTATAGCTAACGTTTTTAACAATACAGTTTACGTGATCATGCCATTTTAGATTACTTGATATGAAAACACCGAGATATTCAATTTTTGTTACTCTAGGAACTAAGACATAACACTATGTAAGATCCGATCTCTATGGTATATGGCACAGAATATAGTCACCATAGAGATCGGACTTTCTTTTCGTGACAAGAGAAGATAAATTGTCCGATCTCTATGATAGTCACAGAAGGGCAGTGCCATAGATATGTAGTTTTAGATCTCTATGGGCAGTGCATTAACACACATGACTGACTACCAGCAATCAGCGATTTTACAAAATTTATTTGAGCATTTATGAATTGGATGTGGAACACAGAATTAGTCACCAAATGTGATTATCGATTTGTTATCTGTATGAGATGTAGTCACACTGTATATACTCTTTTCATATTTATGTAATTTTATTTCAAATATACTTTATTATTATTATTATTTTAGTATTGAGCTGACAGTGTTTGATGGAAAGGTGTGAGCATAGAGTAATGGTTGTGAGTTTGAGCTAACTCTCTCTTTTGGAATTTTTAGGCCGATAAAAATTAATAATAACTATCGGTATAATAAATATGCATGCAGACGCTTGCTTGTGATAATATTAATGCTAAATGTTCATACACATTTTTAAATTTACAACTCATAATTTCCAAAAAAACGAGTAATTTGATATTATTTTTATTAAATCTTGAATTTTATATATGTTAAGCATGCATCTTTTTTTATAATATTTATAAACTAACATTCGGCGGTATATCGTTTTAGACGCTATATAAATGGGTAGACATATTTTTAGTGTTGTTATTTGAAGCAAATAAATGTTATATTGTTTCCATCAATATATAAATAGTTTTGTTAATGATTAAGGATATCTAGTACGATGGATGAAGCTTATGCATTCTTTATTTGTTAAAGAAGTGAGACATTTGTGTAGTTTGTGAATGTGAATCCGTTTCTTAAAAGTCCGATATCTTTTAATATGCTAATAAAATATTACATAAATTATGATAGAACTTAAAATTTTGGTCAACTTTCGTCTTGTTTTTTATGCATTTTTAACTTTGTTTACTAAATGTTATACTATTTATGTGATTTACAGTCTAATGTTTTATAAAAAATAATTTGATTTTGTTTTTACAAATGTAAATATGTATTTATTATTGAAATTTAAAAGTTCTATTTTAAAGGACTTATTCTCATAGCTGACCTCATACTGAACTGACCAGTGACACATTAGGTAATTCAGCAGTATTAATAGTAAAACATAATATAAATTCCTAAATATAATAAGTTAGAAAGCATAAATAGATGTAAAATGTTGTCTACTTTATTAAAGCCATGTATATTCTATTGATTAATCTGCACTGCCATTTTGAAAAGTTATGCTTAAAATTATCAAATATGATGTTAAAGTAAAAACAACATTTATTACTTTCTTTTTTCCAATTAAATCATGAAATGGATGTTAAACATAAATTTTATTGGCTTCAAATTATATTTTTGTAGAATTGCAATTTGCATGTATTTGTATTCTAAAGTAAAAGACGTGACATGTACCTGAGTACTTTCATGTCAAGCTTCATTTTTCTGAGTTTACACTCTGGATGCACTCCAGGCCAAAAATATCATTAGGGCATTAAATTAGGGTAAATGCTACCTAATATTCATTTGGCTTACAGTTTATGATTCTAATGTAATGCTCATGAATGCATTAAGATTTCTAATTGTAAAGTTTGTTACACACCAATATGAGCCAAAATAACTTTAACTTAAGGACAGCTGCACTCCAGATATATCCAGATAAATTGATAGAAAATGAAATGTGGCTTTCATGCCTATAGATTAAATTATGCCATATAAATGCCTGTAAATTTATTACATATATTTGAGATAGAATATTTAAGTATTGTAAAATTTGCAGCTCAATCTATTTCTCAATATTCTACTGAATGTAATGTTATTTATTTTATGCTCCACATTAAGCAAATATATTTTTCTTATTGTATTAATATATATTATTATAGATATAAGCTGGAGTCCACATCAATTATAACTCTCCATTTTGCCAGCCCCATTTTCTAAAAACAAGATTTTTCAAGTTGGGCTTTAAAAAAAGTAATTGATCATTGTTTATATAATAATTAAGGCATTCATGTCTACCTCAGATCTGATTAAACAGTTATTTGAACTCAGATAACTTAGTGAACTTTTTCACGAATTGACTTTATCTATATCTCATTAAATTTTTTGTTGTAGGTACTGTTTTCTTTTTTCAATCTGAGGATTTCTTTCTGCATTGACAGCCCCAATAGCTTATTAAGTTTTGGGATTGAAAACTTTTGCTCTCTTTGCAAAATTCTTACTATGTTATCTATTATTAAAAGATTTTAACATACAGCTCCTGAGCTCTCAGTTATCTGTATTCCAATATTTTATGGTATGGTAAGCTCTTATATTTTTCTCAAACCCTTGAGTTGCTGCCTTTGCAGAATTTGTACAGCATTAACTGTTAAATTAAGAAAATATAAATCAAACAATTTATCTTTTTATCTAGTATAGCTTTCTTTGTTGTTTTCAAATCTCAATTGAATGATTTATAAATACTATGTACATAATTTCTCATTTTAGTTAATATGGATATTAACAATAGTGGTGTTGTTCTTCCTGACTTAAATGAATTGACACAGTTGAGCCCAAATGTTGTAAGAATTCTTGGAAATAATCCTGGACCCTTCACTTTGCAAAGTACTAATTCTTATTTAATTGGAAAAGGTCGAGAAAGAATTTTAGTAGATACAAGTGAACCCAACAAACCAAATTATATTAATACATTAAAAAAATTCCTTCAAGAAAGTAACTCCTCTATTACGGACATTATGTTGTCACATTATCACATTGATCATGTGGGAAGTGCAGAAGATGTTCAAGTGAGTGTCTAAACTGTAACAGATTTCAATTTAGAAATTTACTATGACATCAACAAGAAATCCTAAAAATTGTATCACTTAAATCTGTTGGTCAATTTATGCTTTATAAAACATGAATTTATGGGATAATGAAACTGTTTATTACATGCTTGTGTTGCGCTTGAATTAATTAATAATGGTACATGGTCAATTTTCTGAATTTTAGAAAATGTGTTTCTCATTGAGTGGTAAGAAGCCTAAACTTCATAAATTCACCACCAAATCTACTAAAGTAACAGTAAAATTAATAGATGCACTTCCCTTAAAAGATGGTCAACTATTCAAAATTGATGATTCTCTTACCCTGAAGGTTATATTCACACCTGGACATACAGATGACCATGCTGCATTCCTATTAATTGAGGAGAAAATTCTCTTTACAGCAGACTGTATTTTAGGTAGGATTTATTTAATCGGTTAATTGCTTAAAATTTCGCTATTATAACTTATTACAAGAGTTTTTTCTTTGACTTTTAATACTAAGCCACTTTTACACTCTCAGTAAAATACTCTACCATTGGGGCTTACTGTTGCTAGATAGATTTAGTCTATTTAAGTGTGCTACTAAGATCCGTATCTTTGTCATACTGTCATACTCTTGGCCGAATGTTAAGGTCAATTTGGTTGATACAAGTGAATCTGATATTGACCCACTTCTGTAAACTGTTTTCATTCTGATAAGAAGGATTACTACATGTATCTGATTAAATTATTGCTTGAAATCGTTCATATTTAGTAGTTTTTTATTTGACTTGTTTCTAATTTTTAAATATTAGACTATATCATCGTCCAAATTCTAATACTGAGGCATAGATTATGATAAAGTACTCGTTCTCATTCTAATAAGTTCTCTTATTATTCCTTGATTAATCACATATTGTATCTATCAAAGTTCAAGTTTATCGTGCTTATCTTTATAAAATTCCGTCTTATATTTATCAGAGTTTGTAAATGCGAAGTATAATTCATGGATGATAAACTGTGTGCGATTTATTAGTTTGACAAAAAGAACCTTTAAATGTGAACTTGCTGATGTGTACAATAATGTATTGAGTGTATAGTTTACAAAATGACAATTGTATGAAATAAATTTATAGTTGGTAGGATGACGGTGTAAATCGAGAAGCAAAAGATCGGTAATTCGAATTGATATAACTCTAGGTCATGCTGATTAGGATTTTAGAAAGTTTCTGCACTGGTCTAAGCTTTACAAATTATGAATAATTGTTTAATTATTAGTAAAAAAGACGAATATCTGAAACTTCTTTTTAAGATTATTACAACCAATCTTTCATAATTTCCTTCTGTTAATGAATGCTACCTTTGTCGTTTCTAATTCAGGATAATTCAGATTTGAAATTAACAATAATAGGTATTGATTATTCTGTCTTTTTGTTTGATTTTAATTCTTAGTGGAAAATCTTCTTGTTCCTTCAGAACAAAGTGAGGATTTAGCATAAATATGTATGTACTTATCTACCAACAGCTTGTTACTTCAATTTTGAACTTCATTCATTCTTTTTTTCAAAACTCAAGAGTGAAACAATCAGATTTACTCTCTGAAAGCAATCTAATATGTGGGATTCTAGCCATAATTAGTAATTGAAATGGATAAACTAAAATAACTATGTAATATTCTCTTTTTATTTGTTATCAGGTCATGGTAGTGCGTTTTTCGAGAATCTGTCTGTTTATTTAACTACTCTGGAAAATTTAGTGACTCGGTGTAAAGAATATGATGTGATGTATCCTGGACATGGCGAAGTAATCAGGAATCCAAGTGAAAAGATCAATGAATATATAAGTCATAGAAAAGGTCGTATTAATCATGCATTGGATATTTTGAAAAATAATCCAAGTGGTTTAACATTTGAAGAAATTTTCGTTCAAACATATGAAAATATTCCTAACGAAAAGAAAGCTGCGGCTGGTTTTATTTTGCAACAATCATTAGATTATTTAATTAAAAAACAGTCGATTTATAAAATGACAAATAATGAATTAGTCAAATATTATTTTAAAGCTTAGAATATCATATCTAACTATTTGATGAGCAATGTAAATCTATTCTGTGATACTCCCAATATACATACAACAAATTGTAAATTATAAATGCTTCTTTAAATTATAACTAATCAAACACTAGTAGCTACAAAATAAAAACATGTGAATTGTAAATAAACTCCGAATTTTAAATAAGCTTATTAAATTCACTTCAATGATTCAGACCTTCGTTTATCCGAGGTAAAATGAGCAAAACATAGCAAATAAGATTAAAATGGAAGTGTAAATTTGTTATTTCATTCATAAAAGTAAGATTTTCGCAATTCCAAACATGTCGCTTATTCTAACTCTACATTGAAAACGTCACGTCAGACTACGTACATGCTATATATACACTTAAAGTCCCAGTTCACACTGACAATTCTGTTCTAATAAAAATATGAAATTTAAGAGCACTGTGGATTATTCTACTCTTAAAAAAACTGATCGATATTTGTATGATCGGACAGACTCGTACAAACTTGTCTTAAAACAAGCTCCCTTAAACCACCAAAATAAACAAATGCTGCAATCTTAGAAATAATAACCTTAACTTTCTCTTACTGTGAAAAGAAAATCTGATTAGAAACTCCTATTCTCTTTAAAAATTAAAGTTATGTCACATATGTAAATGTAAATGTTGTCATCATGTTTCTGTCCTTTGTTATATGTATATTTCTAGTCATCATCATTTTAATTTCAAGATACTTCAACTTGTATTGGTATTGGTATATCTCAATTCTTCTCTCGTTTTGTATAACTTATCAATTTTTGCTTATCCTTTTGTACTCATTTCATTTTGGGTTGTTGGAAAAAAGATATTAAGTATTTACTTATATTAGTTATTTTACGCTGAAATTTCAACTTTAGGATTGCAACTTAGTCTTTAACATGAAACTTAATGATTCTAATGAATCTCTAAACATATTTGCATTACCACTATCTTAGGAAGTACCGTTTTCTACTGATTACTGAATAATAATTTGTGAGATAATTTAATTTAATTCTATCAATAGTGCAATGACAAACTGTGTAGTATAATGGACTGCTAAAATTTATGTACCACATAAACTTACAAATACAGGCAGAACCAAATATTAATATAAAGCTGCAAGTTAAGTGAACTAACTTGATGGCGGAAAAGAATATGGATTAATATTAGTTTTAATGTATTTGAAATGTTACAATTATATATCAAATAATTTTCAATTGATAAATTATTATTTTAAGCAGATTGTCTTACACTGCAAATAAAAACGTCAAGTTACAGCAAATAAATTACTATAAGTTGACTGACCCACTTGTCAATATGGTTAGACATCAAGTTATGAGATTAACCAATCAAAATATCTGATTTACTATTAACTTATATAAGTTGATGTCAAGTTATGCAAACAACCAATCAGATTTGAGTATTTCCATCTATAACTTGCCAAGCTTCATTTTTTTGAGTTTACACTCCGGATGCACTCCTCCAGGCCAAAAATATCATTAGGGCATTAAATTAAGGTAAATGCTACCTAATATTAATTGGGCTTACATTTTATGATTCTAATATAGGTAATGCTCAATGCTGCACTCCGGATATATACAGATAAATTAATAGAAAATGAAATGTGGATAACTTGATGGACTCATTTGTCAATATGGGTTGATGTTTTTAATTTGTAGTGTAAATTAATTCTTGCTTATACATATTATGCTGCTTGAGCAATTACAATTTAAATAAATGGCATTTATTTCTTATTTTTTATCAGAGTTAACCATTTTTAATTCAAATAGACACTGCACTGCAAATAAAAATGACTAGTTATAGAGGTACAAAAGTGACAAGTTATGCCATGATTTATATGAGTTCAAGCAAAATTGTTGAAAAGTTGGAAACATTAAATTGACCTTGACTACATACTGGCTCTTCTATGCATAACATGACTGACTCTGGTGCCAACCTATATGAAAGCAAAAGAATTAGAACATTTTTCCTTTATTATGTACCAGTCTCTGTCATCTTGAAATTGATTGATATAAATAGAAAAGCATCAGAAACCTTTCGGGTTCAAGGGCCCCCAGACCAGACTTTATATTTCCTAGCTGAAAAACAAAATACCATTGACATGCTTGGAAGGAATAAATGAGATAAAATCACATGATTCCAAGGTCCAAACATTTTTGTGACCTTAATTTAATAAATTAAATTCTACAAGCCTGAACTGAAATAATATTTCCTAATAGCCAAGTTCCATTTTTATACAAAATTACTTCAATTTAATTTCAATGCTGAACTTCAAATTTTCTTATAATGTCTACTGTTTTAGAGTTTCAATTTTCAACCTATGATTTTCAAGACTTATGACTGACACTTTGTGGCATCCAAACACAACTGATTTTTCAATACGATGCCTAAATCCAGGTGACTTGGAAAGAGTTAAAGCTCTTTGTGAAGAATGCTTTCCTGTAAAGTGAGTTAATTGTAAATAAATATTGAGTTATTTAAACTGAATCAAATTAATAGGCTTTTTCAATTTATGGTCTCTAATTTTATCATTCAGATATCCTGACAGCTGGTTTCAGGACATTACATCTGGATGTCATTTCTATTCTCTGGCTGCGGTGGATGATAACAAGATTGTAGGCATGATTGTGGCAGAAATCAAGAACAAACTGAAATGTAACCCTGAAGTATGATGATAAGACTTCAGCATTTTAGAAATTTAAAATTTATGAATTCAAAGGAGTTAAGAAATTAACTGATCTTGAAAAAAATCTAATTGTTAACATTTTGAAAGACATATTTATATGAATATGCTGATTAACATTTAGCTCTTTTGAAAACTATAGATCATTTTTTGTCTAACAGATAATTCTAATTCTATTATCCCTGAATAAATGTTTGCCAAGGAAATGATGGAGGAAGGTGATGTACATTTTTATACAACGATTCTGATCTGTTTTCCTATCATTTACTTCAATTTCAAATATGTAAATTTTTATATAGACAAACTCATATCGACCAATCATCTAGATTTTGCATGCTTGATATGTATAATACAATTTAGGACAAATTCATAGATTAAAGAAAGACTCGTTTGTAAGGTACGAACATATATTTTGGAAGTCTGGTATTATGTACCTATATATTAACTATGCTTAAAATGCACATTTGTGAGAATATAATTTTGGAGGAATCGTGAAATCGACAAATTTACAATTCTGAATTTAATCAAATGAAAATGAAAAATGCAACTATTTATTTCTATCTTACGTATTTAAAGTATCAGTTTAGTTTGATATTCAAAATCTGTTGTTTTCTATGGGGGTAAATTTACTAAAAGTGTTCCCCTTTTTTTATAGGACAGTGATATTTTGGCCTCGTGGTTTCCCTCGGATACACAGATCGCCTACATTCTTAGTTTGGGTGTCACTCAAAAGTATCGTAATGTTGGAATCGGTATGTAAAATTTACTAATTTCAAAATGAACCTTAAATGAACCTTGATGAAAGAATGTTTGTGTATATTTAGCCATATAAGCTTGTGATTGATAGGTCGAGATATGATTTAGGACAATTGACTGAGCCAGTCAATGCGTAGTCGTATTTATCTCAGTAATTATAGATGAAAAACACAATTCTAAAAAAGTTCAGATATGAAAATCGATAATTATTCTTAATTGAAATGAGACTTGCCCTGTGCAGGGAGAGCTTCTGAGAGTGACCGAGTGGCTGGAATTGATTAAATAATTCGGTTTTGTATTATCTAGAAGTTAAATAACACTATATTAATTATTATCTCTTTCAAAACAGCATCGAAACTTCTGAATGAGCTGATCAGTTACATCAACACGGACGCACAATGTCAATCTAATTGTAAAGCGATTTATCTGCATGTGCTCTGGTCCAATGATCACGCTATTCACTTCTATGAGAATCGTGGCTTCCACATACACACCCGAATCTCCAACTACTACATGATCCGTGGCTTACCCGCCGATGGCTACACCTATGTGCTTTATGTCAACGGTGGGGAACCTCCAATGACTGCTTTGTATCCTTTTATTCATCATGACAGTTTTGGTTTGGTTTGGTTTGGTTTAGATTTTATTTAATTAAAAAAAAATTCCTAACGCTTTTATTTTTCTTTACTCGAATGTGTGTTTTGTCAGAGAATATTTGCAGGCCATGTCACATTCTCTGGTGTCGCTATGCAGTTATCTGTGCTCCTGTTTCTCTCGTTTCTCTTCAAATGTGAGGCGCAACCCCCTATTTCTGTGCTACAAGTGCAAGCTTCCAACTCATAAGAGACCAGTTAGGATTACTCGTCAATTCAATACATGCGCCGTATAGCGATATGCTTCCTATAATTGCCAAATATCATAGCTATACTCTCAGTATAGCATTTACAGTATTTATTACATTATATATATATATATATGTATAATGCCTTTTTCTAATTTATTAGCATACAAATCAAAACTAACATTGTCTCAAAATCATGTGAGACAAAATGCAATACGAATATATTGATCAAGTAAAGTATGAGCTCAATATCACAATAATTATAAAAGACAGAACTCTGGAATCCACCAATCTTAGTAGCAACAGTTGATATTTCAATTCGATGAGCTGTGAATACGTATCGATGGTTTGGTATAGAGATGCATAAATGCATAAAAGCGAGGATGAACGAAATGTCAATATCTGGTGTCAATGTTATATATCGGAGAGTTATTGCATAGCTATATTCTTTTGTTTCTTTGTCGCCTTCATTGAGAGCATTTGCGAGTTGCATATTCATCTACAAGACAGTCAGTCGTGCATATTTTTACAGTGTTTTGCTCGAGGAAAGCTCTCCAAATAACCCTAAATACGATTATTAATGATTTATATCTTTGGCATGTTCCTTCATTTCCATACTGCAGAACTAATTGATGTGCATTTAAATTTACCATAGATATGATACGTAGGTATTGTATTCAATATTCTATGGAAATTCAGTTACAATACGCAATTTACAACAGTTAACATAAAAATTAAATAAAAACGACAAGACGTTTCGATACACCTTAACATGGAGTCTTAACATTGCACTCCGCTTAAATAAGACACCCAGTATTTCTAAACAAGTTGTTCGGTTTATAAAAATGAAGACTTTTTATTTCTCTAGAAATAACAATAATGACATGCATACAAGCATCGTCTATTTAGTAGGGAGTGCCATTAAAAAGTCAGCAATGATTATGAATGAATGTCTTATTTTTTACTTTGCAATACTTCCTGTGACTTCGATGTAGTCATTTTGTATTAGAAGCTACAGTCAAATTTGTTTGTTCCTGGTTTTCTTTGACCAGTTTCATTACCTACCAGTCAACCTTGCTTAACTCAGATTTCTACTCCTGGATTGTCTAAGGACATTCATTTTGCATATAATCATTCTATTCAATATAAAAAAGTCGCTTACTCGGAGAAATATTAATGAACAGCGTATTATAAACAGTGTCAAGTCACAAGTGAACTTAACTGTATTTGTATTAGCTACTACCGTTCATTTTTCTGATATATTGTATAACCTGGTACACAGTGTTATACACATACCTACATTAAATATTCTGTATGCATTTGCGATTATATTGTGGAATTAATTGATGCACAATGTTATCCTTACTTGTTAATTTATTTATCAATTATAATTGTTAATAACTAGCTGTAACTTGTTACACGTCTTATAATTACTGAGGATAATCCAGTGTCAGTATTGATTATCCACATATTGAAACCGATATTGTCTTTCATTTATTTCTCAATATAGTTTTCTATTCTTATCCAAAATTTGTTTTACACTTTATATTCTATTTAGGCACGATACTTGCTGGGGTGGATATACTACTTATAGATATCTGTCTATTTTGTTAAAATAGAAATAATCAAAAACTCGTATGATTTTTATTGTCCAAAACAAATACAAGATATTACAAAAACCCATATAGATATCAATTTAGAATTGCAAATACAAATTATAATTAACTCTTAAAATTTGAAAATGTAAGAAAAGTGGAGAAGTAGCTATGTATATCGATCGAGGACTACATGAATGATATTACCTATAATTATTATACCGTATCAGAAATTAATTTGAGTTCTAATACTTATTCATATAAAGTACTACCGATGAGAATAAAATTCAGCAAAAATCCAAAAATATTTATTGCGCTTGACTCGACACTGGGCATTTCCATTATATATAATAATAAATTTTATTTAGGGAGATAAATTGAGAATGAGATACAGAAAGTTTAAAAGTGTGCACATTTTAATGTTTCAACATTCATATGAACCTATATAAGTAAAAGTCGGTATATAAGGATTTGAGAGTATGTAGAATTCAAATATGCATATTAGAACCACACTATATATATAAACTTTTATTGATTTTAAAATAATCGATCGTCGGTCTGATTACATATCTAATTCATCTTGATTAAAACAATAGTCCTATTAATTGTTTTAATCAAGATGAATTCAATAATGCACAAAAATTTCGTTTTATTTTAATTATATGCACTATTTAATGGTACGCAAAAGTAGCATTGCAAAATAACCTTAAAACATAAAAACCATTATCAAAAAATTCGCTATAACATGCTGCTGCTGCAGTTCTCAAACTTTACTATCTTAGATGGCGGACTCTTTGACTTTGAGGCCAGGAAATCTTTGTAACTTAATTATCCATAATTTATCATTCTGCATCTTGTACGTTGTTTTTGGCATAAAATAAATATCTACTCCAAAGTGTACTTAGACTGCCTGTATGACTTTCTCTTTTCTCAAATGATCAAATATTGAATTCCATTGAATACCATTCGAATGGTCGTTAGAAGGCTTGACCACCATGCAGTCCATGGGTCGAGAGTTCGAATCCCGGCTAGGTACTCTCGGGAATGAAATATTGTATAGCGCTGTATAGAGATTAAATATCT
>JAYMFX010116994.1:0-12680 GCA_036784945.1 Monocelis spectator | reverse complement strand
CCTGTAGATGTCAGTGTCGAGTCTCTATTCCTGTAGAGATGTCAGTGTCGAGTCTCTATTCCTGTAGATGTCAGTGTATTCCTACCTATTCTAGTTATTGAATTAAAGAGCTCACCTTTTATTGGGCGTATTTTTGGGTGACGGTGAAGTAATACAACGACTGGATTGTCCATACCGCTCCTCAATATCATAGTTGGCAACACTAGTCGAGGATTTATAGGGCGACAGCGGTTCCGGACTAGACAAGGATGAAGAGAATGAAGAATTACAGCGCATTCGCTTGTTATTCTTAACTAATACCTCCTCGTCATCATCTTCGTCATCGTTAGTTTCTGGAACTAAAACGGGACCGTTAAGCTTTCTCTTCTTGCCGCCTTTAGCACTGTTTTTAGAGGATGACTTTTTCTGACTCGCGCTGGAATGCGGGCGCTTTTCTGAAATGAATTTGAATAATAGTCTATCATCCACACAACATTCTCAGTAAATCATTGAGAATTCAGATGAATCTCGATGATATCTCTCGAGTATTAACTATAATTACAGCAACATACTGGATTTATTCGAGGCAACTTCATCATCCGTAGTTATAATTCCGTTATCTTCGTCTAACAAGTGGCTATCATTTGGTGGTTCATAGTTGGCCAGATTGCTCTTATACTTCTCCATCTCCGCGATGGCTTTCTTGAGGGCGGGAGTGATGCGTACACCCAGATCACTGGGGTTCACATCATCCCACACGCAAGCCCGATCTTCGGCAATATTGCTACGTTCATGCTTTCCACCGAACGCTTTCACCTATGAATGAATCAATAAGCAATACATAAAACAACATGAAAAAATACTCAGACATTAGCTTTGATCAGACAAAAATGATGAGAAACAGTTTATACAGAAACGGGTTGGTGTCATTATGAAATTGTTTATCAGATCAAACACTCACTGTTTGAAACGATTTATTGTTTATTATAGCATGTCATACAAATGAGATATGAAAATAACAGAGAAGTTACAGAAGTATGTCTGTCACGTGACTTTACATAGAAATAAGTAGCTCAGTTGCACAGACTGGATAAATATGACTGAATTACAAAGGTTAATCAGAATACTTTATATCATAAAATGTGCTGACCTCGTCAGTACAAGAAGCAGGTAAATAGTCTGAAATCTCAGCGTTTTAATTTATGGCGAGAGACCATTAGATGATTGAAATTCATTCGTGACAGCTTTTCTGTTTGTTGAGCCGGGTGAAATGAGAAAATTTGACATTCCATTGAAATACATAGAGAGACATTTGGTAAACTTAACTTTCAGAACGAATTATTCGAAAACTATAACAAATGTCATCTTTTATCTGAAAGAACGTAAAGAACTGTACGACCCCAATTGCGAAAAGTTTGGATGTGAATTCTTGATTGTATTATGAAATTACTTATTCGCTTAGTAATAGTGAAATACTCAAGTAATAATGATGTACTTACTTAAGTTAATGAATTTTCATAATTATTGAGATGAGCCTCTAACAGAGAGATATTGTGACGCAATAACAAGATAAGATTACGTAATAGATAGACAGGAGAATAACATACTCAGGGTATACTCCGCACATCCACCCGTAGTGAATTTACATAGTGAAAGATAGGAGCAGCGCTAATTGCAAATCTATGTGGACTCTATATCTACAGGGTTCTCATATCGACTGATGTGTGAAATTATCGAAGTGTAGCACCGCAGATTCAGGTTAGGGGGTCCACCATGCACTCGATATTGGTACCAATTAATATTACGTCATAATATCCAATAGACTCTCATAACGCAATATGTAGATAGAGGAACTGTGATTGAAAATGTTAATTGAAAAAATAGGTACAGTATCAAGTTTTAAATAAACACCACATGATTGATTAATTATCTTATCTTTCAGGTAGAGATAATTTTCGTTGATTCCGTCGATGCGGGATTTATTTTAATGCATTTCGGGATAGATATCTTCAGTAATAGAATGAATTTCGGGATAGATATCTTCAGTAATAGAATGAATTTCGGGATAGATATCTTCAGTAATAGAATGCATTTCGGGATAGATATCTTCAGTAATAGAATGCATTTCGGGAAAGATATCTTCAGTAATAGAATGCATTTCGGGAAAGATATCTTCAGTAATAGAATGAATTTCGGGAAAGATATCTTCAGTAATAGAATGCATTTCGGGAAAGATATCTTCAGTAATAGAATGAATTTCGGGATAGATATCTTCAGTAATAGAATGAATCCCACGCAATACAAAATGAGCAGTGTATTGAGAAACCCAATTTATATAAGAAGAGAGATGATATCTGCATTGGCCATAGTAAGCAGATCTTCATTTTGGTAGGCCCTCACAGTTACCCAACTAACCAGAATGTAGGAATTTTAATTTGATAGTCAATGCATCATCATCATAGATTCGAAGATTGAAAACTTGTAAAGATTTGTTAATGATTTATTTATAGACTAAACCCCGAAACAAAAATCAATGACTTTTGAAAAAGGGCTGTTAAAGTATCAACAATTCATTAACACCAATTTGATGGAATTGTTTTGTTAATAGTTAATAAGAGAATTTATGTATGATACGATAAACTTCTACTTAATGTTCAGTCATTTCTGTCATTTCTTTGGCCTAGTTTTTGGACGTTTTGGTGACCTTTTCAATGATTCCATATTGGCAATAATAGAGTTGTTTTTTTGAGTTTACTTGACAAGAGTAAGTTGCTGTTGGTTACTGACTGCAGATGGATCAGCTCAGGTTGTCATCGTAATACTACTCTACAGCATGGTGTATCTCTAATAAATAAGACGAATTCACCTCTCACATTTGGATAAAGAATAGTCTGACTGTAAATTGAATGTTAACGGTCACGGCGCATCTAAGATTTACAGGCCATGATGAGCCTGTATTGCTCACGTAACTGCTATAATACTAGATACAGAACTGTGAAACACCACGACTAACATTAAAGATTATTTGCGCGTCAAATTTGAGAAAACTGAATGGTAGTTATTTACCCTGAAATTCTACATTTTATTTTGCTTATTTTGTATGGGAATTCCAGCATATATCGCGAAAGAAAAGATTTATAGCTCATATTTTCTCAATAATAACATTGAATTCCATTTAGAATTTATTGATTGAAAGTGTCTGCCTGTCTACAACAAGAATATCTCTTATCTAGAGACTGCAGCAGCAATCCACAACCCCCCCAATCTCCTCATCATTGAGATCTCTCTTCTCTCTCTTATACCTATCATGAGAGAGATGAAGCTCAAACAATAAGAGAAACAGTGCAAATCACATTCATTAAAATTTAATGAATGTGATTTGCACTTTTGCACTTTTCATTTTGGTCATAAACATTAGTTAATTATTTAATAAATAATTAACTAATGTTTATGACCAAAATGAAAAGTGCAAAAGTTATGTCTCGAAAACTAAATCAACAAACATCCTCTCACTCATGCCCCTATAGAAGTTAAACCGATTGTTAAATTATGTTCTAACACCATCGATATCGTTATTCTGGAATAGAAAGCGCAAATTTTACCACACAGTAATGGAAGACAGTATATGGTTCCTATCTCTATGGTTCCTATATAGAAATTCAGTTGAAATTGATGAAAGCATAAAAATCCTTACCTCATAGCTGCCATCTAAAGAAGATCTCGACAATACCTTGCAAGGCCAAAACATCGACCCGGTGCGCTGCGCCCAGATGACACTGTGCTTGTTGGGACAGGGCTTCACCATAGCGTCGGGCACTTTCAAACGATCATATTTGTAACAATGAACACAGAAGTTCATCTCCCTCTGTTCAGCCTCCAAGTCACGCAATAATGAGCGCGCCATCGTCAGCATTTCATCCTTCGGTCCATACATGACATAGATATTGTGCTGCAGCTGCTCCAAATCAGCGAGCAGATGAGACATGGAAATGTAATACTCGTTGCACACGCGCTCTTGAATCATCTGTAACAAACAAATCATGGAAATGATGTTGTACACATAGAGATACGTATCATAATATGGTGGTTGGACGCTTAGAATGACTGCGATAGGAATTTGGGAGCACTTGCAAGTTTGGTTATACGGTCACAGATAAATCAGCCTTAAATATCGGAAAATACCTACTCACTCATGGGAAGAGAATGTTGATTGCGTAATGAGGTCAGATAAGAATAAGAAGAAAGGGAACAAGATCCTGCTACGGTTTCTCTTCTAATACTAGTATAATATGAAATATAGTTACAGTAATAGCTATTACCGTGTTGTTTTTTCAAGCCAACACAGACGACAGTGTCTATAATATAGATATGTGTAGTGTGTGTATGTTGGAACAGAGCCAGAGAATTGCATCAATCTGGGGATAATAATATTCCGCGTGTGGTTCAGCGCAAGAACAAACAAATCTTTCTAGTGTACATATGGAGGTATATATACTACTGATTGAGGTGACTGACTGGCTCATAGAATCATTCCCAATCTAAGATATTCGCTTTAATAATACTGGGCTGATCAGCTGTTTCAATATACTACTAGTAGAAGCCGTATGGAATCGATACTTGGAGAGGAAACATTGGCAACCAACTGACTGACTAACTTCTAAATATTATCCGGCTAGACGAAGAGAGCGAGAATGCGATCAAACTGTGCATCCACAATGGCTCATCAGGCAGTCAATCAAGCAAGGAGCTCTCTCAATGAATAATGAGAGCGATATATTATGAAATAACATTACTCCACTGACTATCTTACACTAAATGAATCAATTCGATTTCTATGGACCAATGTGCTTGTAATAATAGAGTAAGTAGTTAGAAGGTGTACAACACAATCAAATGATGAATTCAGTTTTTTTCTCCAAGAGATGATTTAAAGCGCAGCTACGAAGAACGAATCAGTCAGTCAGTCAGACAGACAGACAAGGCATGTGGTGTGACACGCAGACACTATACCTCAGTGATGATTATGTAAGCCCCAGCTGCTGACTGACTGACTGAGTATATCGATGAAGGCAGGCAGGAAGAGGCGATATCAACTCCACCAGCAACATCATCATGAAATGTGATGATGGAGTACTTACTGTAAATGTTTTGCCTTCGTTCTCTGCCTGCCTGTCTGGCAGAATTGATTAGCGAAGATCTACAAACTGAATAATATTCTGATAGGCAAAGCAAGGCAGGGCAGTGAAACAACAGTACACACAGAGAGAGATGAGCCACTGTGTCCACACAGTGTCACAATCCTGATTTGCACTATACACAGTTACTTGCCAAACAGCTGAGAGTTGAGCTCCGCTCTACATATCTCTACTTGACTTTAGATAGGTCACTCACAACAAACTGGTTGGTATCCATAGTTGGTAGTATCATCATGTTTGGTATACCCATTAGCTACTCTTCATTATTCAACAAAATTATTAATAAGTCTCGGAATATGAAACCGGCGCAGACAGACAGTGAGAGAAGAATAATTTTTCATATTTATTAGAACAACTGGTATCGATAGGTGATAGTGTCGCTTGACTGTATATAAGCTGACACAATGATTACTTATGGAGCAGCACTTCTACCTGACATGATGATGAATTGCGGAGAGCACTCTGCAATTCGATCGATTTAGGAATGGTTCACAGATGATACGAACAGTGCAATCAATGACAACATTTGTTTATTCAATGAGAAGTACATCAAACTAATAAATACGTCTACACATACACTGAACTGAAAGACTAATAATTAATCAGAATGTCACAAATAACAAATTGCTTATTTTCTTGGCCAATGCAAACTGCTCTCACTCTTCTATCCCTCCATATTTCATGCTTCTATCTACTAGATGTCGGACACAATGCCCGAAAAATGTCCCAAAACACCTAATTTTCCCTTTACGCTTCTGTCTACAGAAGCCAAACCCTGACTCCACACACCTCTCCCCACATATGAGCGCGAGTTTGTGAGTGATCTCTCTACCTGTAAATGAAATTCAGTGAACTGTGATTGTATAACCACTCACTCAGTTAGTCACTGTCAAACTTACTGAAGTGTCGATATAATTGTAGAATATGTAATTATTGCGATCTTTCTGATCCAAATAGCCAACTAGTTGTAGTGTGGTCCACGCATTTTTCGATTCCACTTTCTTTAGAGCAATCTTCAGCATATTGCGAATGTTGCACCGACTGGAATTGACAGCTTCGCGTTCAGCTTTAGTTAATTGTTTGCAGATATGACAGAGATAAGTGCTGCTGGATTTGCTGGGCGGGAATTTATCGAGAAGGCAAGTTTGATGAAAGACACGATGACAATGTGTACAGTGAATGACTTTTCCAGGATGATGGCATTCGAAACAGTACCTGAAATTTCGATCAAACAAAATGAATTAAGAAAATAATTTTTAAAATGCACCATCATCGATTGGTGCACTGACAAATTCTAATTGAAATACTTACCAATCATGAGAAGACTTTAAGGAATTAACATAAGTAAAATCCGGCATTTCAAATAAATTTTGTGAGTTTAATCGTAGTGCTCTGTCTTCTAAAACATATTCAAGTTGTCGTTTAGCCTCATCTACACTAAATGAGAGCTTCTGTGCAGGATCTTGTACAAGGTAAGCCACTATATTGGCTCGACTTGGCGACTGACAATTAACATTAAATGAGTCGAGCGCCATCCAACAGAACTGAACAGCTAGAGGACTCGCAGTCCTCATGCTAGCCATGCCAATTGATGAGACTTGAATCGATCTGAACACAATAATTGAATAATCAATAAAATGATCTTGAATATTAATTAAAAATGAGAAACAACAAATAATTGGCATATTTAATATAAAAAGTTTGAGAAAGAGGGTGCATTATTAAAGTCAGACTGGTTTTGTTGCCAAATTATAGCCATACCAATATTAAACAAACAATAAAACAAATCAAATAACAGCTATAAAAGTATTCAAAATTAACAAGAGATTTAATCAAATCCATGGATTAGAATTTAGATTTACAAATTATTCAGATTAGGGAAAGATGAGAAACCAGAAAGAATATTGACATGTAAATTTTAGATAAAAGTTTTTTAAATAAGAGAATGCACAGAATAATTAGATTTAGAGAAAGGTAGATAGGTAATAGAATTGTCAATACCAGGATAATTGTTTAATCCAGCAAATATGCATTTCATGACATCAAATAAATACACTTTGCATAAGAAAGGTAGCTACTTATATTACTCAGTATATGAAAGAGATATATTGGAGATCCAAAAACACAAGGAAACATGTAAAAGATATTCTAGAATATGAAGGTAACTTATTGTAATTGGCTGAAGTCTCAACTTCACTCAATATTGTCATAACAGCATTAAATTTATTGTTTCTCAAATGGGGCATATTATTTAGAGTTAATTTCATAACTTCATTAGTTCAGGAAGAAATGTAATAAATTGATATTCATAGCAAAAACTATAATATTTATATTATGCTCTAGTTAAAAAAATAAAATTTGTCAGATTTCTACAAAAAGTATACACAATACTTGTTTCTAAAGCTATGGATTTATATAAAAATAAATTATAATGATTAATAATTATAAAATATCAGTTTATTTAGTTAAATTGGGATAAATATAGTATACAGACATCAAATCTAGTAAAAGTTGGTGCTCATAACAATGTGTAAGACAGGGAGAATTAGATTAGAGGGAGTCACAATAAAGCAACAGTGGTAAATCTGCTTTATGTAAAGAAAATTTCCATATCAGTGACACTCAGTATGAAAATAGTACAACACATAATCTGCAGGGTCAGTTAGAGAAAAAATGTCAACATGACCCTGTAGGCTGTGAGACACTGTATAGAGAACATAGAGAACTATGCTAAAACTAATGACTGCTTCACACAGCCTCACTCATTGCATTGCGAGACTGTACTAATCATGCAGCTATATTTATAAAAAAATTAAGGCTGTCAGATTCAAAATGAAGTTTAATACTGAGGAGTTTTTTAATATTTAAATTGGATATTTAGGCTATAGTTAGTGAGTACAATTAGATAATAAAAGTAATCAACTGAAAAATGTAATGTATTAGACATTGAATTTTTAGAAATTAAATTCAGCTTAATATTAATAAACTTATTTTGAAATGAATATATTTTTTTCATTAAAAAGGGATATAGAAAATTTGTTATCTTTTTTAACGTTTATAATCACAGAGGAAAAGTTACCACATATATAAAGAAAAACAGCAAGCTTGATATAAGAATTTGGCAATATCAGGGCTGCCAACATAACATCTGTGACAAATTATGTCAAGCATGGCTATGGGGTATGATTATTTTTGAGATTTATATCTAAGAATAATAATGCATCTTTTACAGTAGAGGCTTTATTTTAAAAGCAATAGTAAGCAAATATCAGGACATATACAATTACTTTCAGGACAGGGGTCCATGTCATAAAAACTAGCAGACAGGAAAATATCAGTGAAATTAAATAAGTAAATTTTGATGCTTTTCAAATCTGATAATATTATATATATAAATATTAACATAATATAAAAACATATTAACAGATAAATATGAAGTCAAAGATAAGCAACATTTCAAAAATGATTTTATGTCACTGATTATTATCAGTCTAATAATTTTTATGAAACAGGCCCATGTGGGACAATTGCCCTGTAATTTAGTTGTAAAGCTATATATAAAATATAAATTCATGTTTAGGATTTCAAAAATAGGGTTGGATGTAGGTCAGTCAGTAGGGCAAAAAATTTCAAAATTTACTTTTCATGTAGAATTCAAAATGAAATCAATTATGCATAAAAAATCCCTTATGTTATATTGACAAAAAACTCAAATGATAATTAAATTAAAAGAGAGAGAAACTGTGGCCATGATATGGTTGCCATTTTTCTCATGTAAAGAAAATTACATAATCTATAAATTCTCTGTCATTAAGAATATAAACATTTATTATTAAATAATATATAATGTATTTTGTAATTTTAACTTGATTTTTTATAAGAGGAAGAAAATTTAAAAATTAAATTTTACCCAAATTAGTAGAAAAGTACTGTCTCTTATGCCTAGTCAGCTGCTTTCTTCAAGAAAACTATAAAGTCCGCTTACTTCTAGGTAATTCGTCTAACTAAAACATTTATATGTCCATAGTATAGTCTTTATCTTAGAGTATATTATTTAGAGTGTATTCAAAGTATAATCTAAGGTCTTTATATTAGAGATTAGAGAATATCAGTATATCGAGAATATAAGCTAAGCATGTATATATAAGAAAATTCTTAAAATACACAGAATTCATTTTATCTGAATTTCAACTTCAACTTCAAAATTATCAAAATAATTGATGGTATAGGATGGTATACCTAACTAAAAATATTAATCATCAAAAATTAAATCAGCATAGTTGAAAAACTTTTGTATTAGATAGCAGTCACTTCCCGTATACTGGTACTTCTTATATGTTGGCCCATTTTCTTGTATGATATTTTTAAATGAACATCGAAATCATGTTTATCTTTCTGCCTTTCAAATTGTAACAAAAATTTGGCAAAAATTTGACAGAACATATCTATATGAATGCATTTGGATTGTATATTAGAAATCTAATGTATATATTATTTTTATACTTCATCCCACATGAAAAATATAACAAAGAGTGAGATAGATCATGGGATAGTGATTTTTGACCAATTCTATTCAAGATTTAAAAATGCATAAATTAAATAATAATTAAAGTTTGAAACATTTGTTAAAGAATATTTTAGAGTAATCATGCGTATATAATGTTGTTCGTGAGGATTCAAATCTTCATATTTAAAACACATATTGGATACATTCACAAATAATATTTGTTTTACGTGAAGGTAAGGCATCTCCAAACACGAAATCTGGTCTCCTAATGAGTTTTGTTTCGTCACCTGCATATTTATCGGGTTGACTATTATGCCACCACACAGACTTGGTCATATCAATTGATGTATTGTTACTGACCTCCCAGAACCACTCACTGTTCAATTCATTTCCTCCTAAATGTAACTGACCAGTAAAGTTTTTGAAATGGGATAATTCCTCCAGACTTGTGATCTCTGCTAACTTTGTGCCTTCCTCTTCACATTTCTTGACAGCTCCTTCGTGATCTATTTCTGTTGTAAATAATTTGTAGAGAGACATGGTCATCACAGAATCATTACTAGCTAACGGTTGAGTGTATTCTGGAGGACAGGTCAGCATTCTTTCAGAGATGGAGTCGACTTTGACGAGAGAGTGACAATCTGGATGCTCCAATGATCCCTCCGCTTCGAGAAGAAATGCTCTTTGATTGGTCGACTTCGTCTCATGGAGTGTGCAGTGTGGAAAGTTGTATTGAAATGCGATACAGTTGGTGCGAGAGTAGCAAGTGATGAGACAGTGGTTGTAGTTTTGGATTGATCCAACAATGGATTGACGCAATTCTTGAAGATGACACAGTTTCAGGTTCATAGTTGGTGCATGACTGTGGATCATCTTCATACTCAGTGATAAGAGAACGATCAAACAAATATTCGACTCCATCATTCTCAAATATCAATACAGGAATTACTTGGATGTTTTAAAATATTGGAATCACGAACTGTTACTCAAAAGAGATAAAATCGTCTGTCTGTAATATACTATTGTTCATATCTCCTCAATATGCAATGTAGAAATATAAAAATCATCTGTTTGTTTATAGTATACATGGTTTCCATGTGGATATACCAATCAATATTAATATATGCGTCTTAAACTGCCTTTGTTTTAATTGAATTGATTTGTTAAAGGAATTGTTGTGATAGGACGATAATTTATAAATATTGATAACACTATAAAACATCTGATTTGGAAGATAAGCAAAAGAAGAAAAGAAAATTAGTTTGAGTATTTCTTAATAGAATAATCAAACTACACGGTAAATGCTTTTCTTTTTAACAAACTGTATTAAAATAGTAAAGTTAATTTACTCCCGTAACAGCATATTGTAAATTAAAATAAATAAAACAAAAGCTCTTGCTGTTAAGATTTAATATTTATTATTGTTGCAATATTTCAGTCAATAGACCCTAATTCATGCGTACAGAGTAAAAGTGAGAGGTAGGTCGTTAATATTAGTTAATATATGGTTGATTGCGTCATCAATGGCTGCATCAGAATATTAGCTGCAGAATTTCATCTCGCTCTATCTTGCTGTTGAGGCAGGGGGAATGTCGTGCAATCATGATTGCCTCTTTATTGACCGAAATATTGCAACAATAATAAATATTAAATCTTAACAGCAAGAGCTTTTGTTTTATTTATTTTAATGTATTAAAATAGTAATGGGTATTTTAATATCTTTATAACATGTAGGTACATCATTGTACTGTTGTAGCAGGGGTCATTATTCTCCAGATCACTCGAATAATAAGGTCATCAAATTGATTCTTTAGCCTATTATATCATTTATTCTTTTGGTCTCACAAAGGTTAGTTTGACATAGATTGAATCTAACTTCAAAAATAACAAACTTATATGGCATTATAGTTTGGTCATAGCAAATGTTTTGAATATCAGTATATTTTAAAAATAAATTTACATATATTAGACATTGATATCATATTATCATATATTATGTTTAAGTAATATAGAATATTTCATCCACTATTTAAATTTTTCTTGTAAATTTTGTTTGAGTTGTCACAATATTTATACGATATTTTTAAATAAAACACTAATTTCCTCTATAGACTATTTGTTGTTTATAAGGGGATATCCATTAGATAGAAAGATATCCCCTATATTTGTATGTTAATGTCTGATTGTTACGCAAATAAATGTTTGATAAATAATACAGCCTTCTTATGACGATACAATTGGTGGAGTCATACTGAACTATATTATAGGTTAGGGTTAGGGTTAGGAACAATATATCACCATATACCTACGCATGAAAACTCCCATAGACTTTGTTAAGAACACCCTTAGGAACTCCCCATATACCGGTAATTGTAGGGTTGTTAAGGGTGTGCTTTTTTCCATAGAATTTGCACCGGAATTTACAAGCGTATTGTATCATCATATAAGAAGGCTGTATTATTTATCAATATTTATCTGACAATCATAGATATTAACATACAAATATAGGGGATATCTATCTATGGATATCTCCTTATATTGTTCAGTTTTGTCTTCCAATCAGACGGACATCTTCCCGATACGAGAGCCTGTTGGGTATTCATTGTTCATGATACGCTTGTCCATATGTCATCATCTTTCTCAAGATTCTCCTACTATGACTTTAGCTGTCTTCAGTTTCCAGCTCTTCTTAATTTCTCTGACTCGTAACTGTCTGTTCTATTGTGCTATATTTACACCATAGAGTAATAATACCAAGAGATATAATTGTTTGTATTTTGTATTGTTTGTATATGTAATTGAGTTCACTCTCTAAAATACAGAAACGCATATCGATGGTTTTGGCCCACCAACGCGCACAATTTCCTATCTCCGCTATTATAAAACTATCAATTACAAATTGACGTCACTCCTGAACGCCTGGTCTGATTTTAATAATTCTTTCCCTATAAGAAAATACCAAAAGAGCACTTTCTAAAGATATAAGAAGTATTAAAATC
>JAYMFX010116883.1:196-12683 GCA_036784945.1 Monocelis spectator | reverse complement strand
ATGATAGGTGTATTATCCCATCCCAACAAATTGCTATATATGGCGTCCATAATGATATTTTTTCAGTTATGGACAAGGCGGTTATTGGGCAGCTTATATCCAAATCAGCTTGAATAAACAAAGCGTTGAGATAATATTTTCCCAACGGACTCAGCTACCTATATCAGGGAGAGACATCAGGAGTGAATCAGAAGACCCACAGTTAGGGTAGGCGCTATCTACACTCGCGAATAAACAGAATTTACCGCAGCAATCTGGTCATGTTAGTCATAATCGCTCGACGACAGTTGATCTTACACCCCGTGAATCATACTCCTACATACTACTGGATCCACACACTATTATGTAGTATCAAGGCAAGCATTATTAGATTCAGCCATATTGCTCTCTCTCGAATAGAAAAAAGATAATAACACAGAATAGCTAATATTATGTATAATCTGTGACGGATGTTGTCATTAAGGTAATTTATAGATAACTATAAAATTGATAGTAAAATTTTGAAAACACGAGTGAGATGAGCTTAATATATTTTATATATTAGCTATCACTACAAAGTAGACAGCAAGATTATAATCAAACGTTGGCCAATTAGAAAACACCGCATAAAATTAGAATTACCAAAACCACTCAATGAGTAATAAAAAGAATATCTATCTTTCGCCAATCTGCATATATCCATGATTAAAACAATCGATATATCTCTATGAGTAAACAATCGATATATGTCTATGATTAAAACAATCGATATATCTCAATGAGTAAACAATCGATATATCTCTATGAGTAAACAATCGATATATCTCTATGATCTCTATGAGTAAACAATCGATATATCTCTATGAGTAAACAATCGATATATCTCTATGAGTAAACAATCGATATATCTCTATGATTAAAACAATCGATATATCTCTATGATTAAAACAATCAATATATCTCTATGATTACAACAATCGATATATCTCTATGATTACAACAATCAATATATCTCTATGATTAAAACAATCGATATATCTCTGATTACAACAATCAATATATCTCTATGATTACAACAATCGATATATCTCTATGATCTCTATGATTACAACAATCGATATATCTCTATGATCTCTATGATTACAACAATCGATATATCTCTATGATTCTTTGACTCACTAGGTGATTAGGTAGTGGTAATTAATCGATAAGTTGTTTTCAAATTTTTCTTTTAATAGTTTTATAAATTATATTCTTGTAAATATTTATTATCTGGATTAAATACCGAAATACCTCGTTCACCATTCTATTTCACATCCTAAATATTTTTTTCTTTATAACACTTTATTTGAGCTTGAGCTCCAGAAATTTAAATTGTTTTGAAACCAAACTGATTTTAAACAAAGTGAGATTCTTTCCCTGATATAAATAGAAGGGAATATTTTGATTTGAAAGAAATGCAGACTTAATATAGGGTTGCATGTCAAACTGGGTGATTAGCCTCTCATTCAAACAAAGATTTATCTTCATTCCACTAATCAATACTTTGTTTCGTTTCTTGCATTAACACAATCATATTATTCTCATTATTATTTCATAAAAGATTATTCACAAATCAGATTTTAGATTTTACCGCAATTAGCTTGGATTATGAATTAATTATTTATTAATTACTAACTATTGATAAATATCATTTAGTGAGAAGAGAAGGTTATATATAGTTGGGTAACAATACATTTCAATTAATTTAATTTTATAGAATTACAGAATAGTAAATTTCGATTACAATAATTTGCCATACCGATAGTTTGAAATTGACAGATAATTAAAAATATAAGACTTTAACCTTTTGTAGACGAGTAAGCTGTAAAAATGATGATAATAAAATCTCTAGAGGCATGAAATTGATTGACATTCTGTTGATAATAAATACAAAGATATCCGAGAGACACGGCAGTAAATCCACTTCTTTAATCCATTCGACACATTTGAACAAAACAAACATTTCGCGATGTCGTTGGAAAATTTCGATTCTCTTATTACTTCAACCATTCGGCCATTAGGTCTTTGGCAAATAAGCAATTTCTTCGCCTGTCTATTCCCGACATTCCTACCCTATGATATTCTCCTGATCTACATTACCAATACTCCGCCATTTACAGTCAACAATCTCTGCGCACACCATAACTCCGTCAACAATGCTTCAACAAGCGCGTGTACTCAACACACGTCTTGGGAAATGTCGCCTGGAAGACAGTGCAATACCTCTTCGACACTCCTTTACGACAGTAGTAGACCCGAGTGGAAGGGAACTCTGGTAGAAGAATTTAATCTCGTTTGTAGCCGGGCCTATCTACGACCAATGACTATCTCGATGTTCAATATTGGTCAGATAATTTCTTGTTTTGTGAGCACAATGATGGCCGATAAACTTGGTAGAAAGCCAGTCCTAATTCTGTCCGCATTTCTAGTTCTCATATCGTCAACAGTGGTAATTTTCAGTGACACCATGTTGCTATTCCTAATTTGTCAACTATTCATAGGTCTCGGTCATCTAACGATGTTCAACGTGCTCCTTATTCTTCTGGCAGAGTCCACTAACCAGACGTATCGCATAGCTGCCAGTAGTGCCATACAGATAACTTATGGACTCGCGTTAGCAGTTTTTCTTCCTCTGTTGGCGTATTCGACTGATAGTTGGAGGCAGCTGTATATCATATTCAGTTGTCTGACTGTGTCCAGTATAGCAGCTCCCTTTATCTTATCGGAGAGTCCACGATGGCTAATTGCAAAGAATCAGCGCCAAAAAGCTTTAAACATTCTTCAGAGAGCTTTACGATTAAATAGAAAATGTGTCCGGAAACCTGTCAGTATGCCCGAATCTGTCCAAACTCTGCGAGTCTTCACTGAGAAGTTTCAGGTAGGCCAGACAGAGGCATCACAATATTATCGAGGAAACGCATCGATTCGAAAAATGTTTGAAAACGCTACAAAAGAGATTTTTCTGATCATTCGGGATCCTTCTATCCGTAAAAATTTATTAAAAATCATTTTCATTTGGTTTTGTGAAGCTTATGCTTCTTATTTAGCAATCTATAACACACCCAATCTCAAGACAAATTTCTACCTGTCGTCCGCATTGATCTCGGGGAGTCTAGTACCTTCTCTCATATTTCGATTGATCTTTCTCAGGCGTACAAGACCAGACATTTTAATGTTTTCGTTTTCTTTAATATTGTTTGGAAGTTTTGGCAGTCTTGTTTGTCTAATGGTAAGTTCATCAATCTAACAATTCTTTATTAAAATAACTCATAGAGATCCATTCAAGTATAAGAGAGAATATTTCAGGATGTCTTTGTAGGCACAAAGAATTGACCATAGAAATCGTCAGTGTTTAAATCGATTTTTAAAAATCTATGACAGAAATGTTTATTTATGAATATCTATACTGATTTCTATAAATTTTGTAAATAGTTTAAGGAAAAGAAAATCCTATGTTTATAATGGGTTGATAAAACTGGTGATTGTGTAATTAATGAGAAATCTTCATGCCATGAATAATGAAGAACAACTCTGCATAAACTCTAAAATAAACCATAAAAATTAAGAAGCCACAAAGAGAAGAAGACAATCAACTAGAATGGAAAATGGACAACCACTGAAGATTAACGATCATAAAAAAATTGGCTAATTTCGGTTAAGAACTACTGTCAGATATAAACATTTGAAAATCTCATCACTGACTTTAATTCCTATTATAAACTGACATGATCATCTAAATGAATTAAAGATTATTTATGCATGATGCACAAGAAAATTTCATTTCAGAAGAATAAAAAAATGAAAATGAGTAGGTAAACGTTAATCTTTTTTATTTAACAGAGCCTAAAAGTACCACTTCAGAAAGATTCTATGAAAATAAAACAACAATAGAATTATAACTGAACGCAGATAACCGACAAAGAGTTGAGTTTTGATATGAATTGTATAATTGAATTATGAAATGCAGATAAACGACAAGGAGTTTCGAAGGAATAGTATAACTGAATTGGGAAATGCAAAAATAGCGACGTGGGAAGAGCAGTACGAGTTAAAAAATAACCTGGACTTATGACTCATCAATTACGTCATCCCATAATGACCTTGACCTCATTATGTGAACTCACCACTATGCTGGAGCAAGAGATCTTTTTTCCAACAATTTGGAAGTTCTGCTACAAACGTGTAAAGAAAATTTCTTCTTTTTTTAATTCGAAAGTTCTACAGGGTTGGTTTGTGCTGGAGTACTCCTTCCCTTACTACAAAAGTAATGATCAAATTCCAAATTTAAGTTGTTGATGTTTCCTTATTTGTAGAGTCTTTATTGAGTAAATGTGTTATCAACATAGTCTTCTAATAAGACAACATATTCCATTTATTATTATTTCAGTCATTTGGCCCGGATACCACCGCCACTAACATTGCCATGGTTTCAGTGTCCTTCTTTAGTAAATTTATCAGTGACCTTCTTCTATCCGTCTTGTATACGCACACCCCAGAACTGTTCCCTACCGAGGTAAGGGCTTACACTCTAGGCATATGCTCGGGCTTTTGTTGCATTTCATCCATTGTGGCGGCGTTTATGACAAGTCTGAGTGTTTCCATATGGCCACCCCTGCCAATGGTGTTTGGCCTTGGTCTGTTTTCTATCTGTGTATTGATTTGCCGGAGTTTATCAGTTGATTTGCTCAGCATGCCTGATACAATTATCGATATTGACACGCACAGAAATAAAAAGAGATGTACACAAGAAAAGGAATTGCAAATTGTGGAAAAATAACACCATTCACTTTAGAAATGTTTATAATAAAACCTTGTAACTTTGTTGTGAAATTAAAATTTTGAACTAGGTCAACTTTCAATAGTAGTTATTAATGTAGGTCAATTCTCAATATCAATTATATTTTAGTAAATCCTAATGTAGGTCAACTCTCAATAGTAGTTATTTTAGTAAATCCTAATGTAGGTCAATTCTCAATATCAATTATTTTAGTAAATCCTAATGTAGGTCAATTCTCAATATCAATTATTTTAGTAAATCCTAATGTAAGTCAATTCTCAATATCAATTATTTTAGTAAATCCTAATGTAGGTCAACTCTCAATAGTAGTTATTTTAGTAAATCCTAATGTAAGTCAATTCTCAATATCAATTATTTTAGTAAATCCTAATGTAGGTCAATTCTCAATAATAGTTATTTTAGTAAATCCTAATGTAGGTCAACTCTCAATATCAATTATTTTAGTAAATCCTAATGTAGGTCAACTCTCAATATCAATTATTTTAGTAAATCCTAATGTAGGTCAATTCTCAACAGTGATTATATTAGTAAATCCTAATGTAGGTCAATTCTCAACAGTGATTATATTAGTCTTGTTTAAAATAAAATCAGTTAGTTGTATAACCTTTTTTATTTAATTTTGAAATGAGACGAAGATTTTAAATTATTCATGTTAAAATTATTTTAAGACCATAAAAGAACACCAATCAGATGTCCAGTAAAAATTATGTTAATTTAAATCCGAATGATATTATCCAATGTCAATGTCAAAAGGCTGGCTAGTTAGCTCATAACGGCCTACAGCCATGCTTAATATACCAATGAGTAGTTGAAAATGAGTTATTTTCATATCTCTCTATAGTAAACATTAAACTTAAACAAACTAATCAATAGCGTGTTATAAAATTTGGTTACTCTGAGAAACAGAATTCAATCATCGATCTATGGATACTTATTTGAAAATCGTTTTCCTCAAGAACTGAAATCACACTTTTAATCTAATTGCGCAATCATAAAATTAATATAAGGACTGAAGGAATTACTCATAGAGAAATCACAGTCACTACATTTTAAACCATAAATAGCAGTCTCTAAAAACTCATTTGGGTATTATGGATAAAGGAAAAACGTAATTTATGAAAATTTACTATTTAATCTTCACTTAAGAAACACTTCAGATATTACTATCAATATTACTTCAGACTCCACACATTTCTATGAATCATTTATTATATGAAGTTAAATATTGTGGGTTACTTTCCTACCTGTGTGATAAACCTGCCCAGCTAACATGAGTGACCGCAGAGTACTATGGATGAGCTCTCTTGGGGGCAGTTGCATACCCCGGTACCATTCTGCCAGTTTGCTGCAAATATTCTCAAATGAAGAGTCTCTCTGCCAGCAATTGAGATCATAGATGATGTAACAGAGAGCTTCGTTCAGGGGAATGAATTGTACCTGAGAAATACGCTCCACATCTATACCACTCAACTCACCTAAAAGTATTTTGTGGACATGATAAGAAATGATACCCAGTTTGAAGAAAGATTTTGAAATTTGCTTAAATGCATCTTTTTTAATATTTGTTTTGTTTTTTATAATATGTAGTTTATGTATAATAGATAAATAAATATCATTGATGAATATTTGGTTTATTGATCTGGCCAAAAATAATAAATGTAAAGACTTAATCTTCATACATTTTGTTTTTTACTGTTTTAAGAAAATAGAAAATACTCTTGAAATAATTTTTGAGTTACATACCTATTCCCTCAATAGTAAAACCAGGAGCTGGCCGCAGCAATCTTTTTGTCCATGCCAATTTCACTGCTTCCAAATGAATATCTGGAGCATTAATTAGTAGAATTGATGGTTCAATGTATCCAATAAAACTACACGCATTAACTGCTTCACTAAGATTTAAATTCCAATAGAGAACTTCATTGGCTGTAATGAATGAATTGTACAGCTCCTTGCAAGTAATCTTATTACATTTATCAGACAATGACCTCATTAAGATAGCCAAGTTTTGACCAGTCAAAGATATCATGGGAGCCATTAATGGTTAAGATATATTCTGAAGCAGTTAAATAGTCATTCTAAAAACAATTAAGATATATACATTAGCTGTAAGTAACAGATAATCCTGACAACATTCAAATACATATGTAGTATATACAATTCTATAATTCAATTTCAAATAATTGGTTGTGCACAAAATTGCTGAAAAATGAATCATTTTGAAAATTCATAATACCATAACCATTAACAATTTCTACTAATACTAATGCATGCTGTAACAGTAATATGGCCTTTACCTATATTTGTGGTTACTCAAAAAAGAATGCTTGCACAAGCTGGCTAATCAATATATTGTTGTTGTCATTTCATACTCATGTATTAGGATATTTTCCCCATTCCATATTCATGTACTTGTATCATACAATTTGAAAGTTTTAAATATAAGTCACTTTAAAAATATTTGGTTTATTGTTTTTGTTATGAAGTTAAAAGGTTAAGTGACTTGTCCAAAACTTTTAAATTGTATAATATGAGTACATGAATATGGAATATCATGGATATTTTAATACATTAGTATGGAATGATGACAACAATATAAACTATGTGGGAAAACCAATTTGAAAAAACTTAATAGTCTGAATAGTTATGTCTTAAATTGAGTGATAGTTCTGAGGATAATTTGTATGCTTAACCAAAAATTTGACTTTATTTATTTATAAAATAAATTATATTGTCAATAATAATACTTTTGATTTCTTTGAAAAATTATGTATAGATTTATAGAATGAAATAAGATTAAATAAATTTTAAAATGAATTGTAATTTTTTAATTTATAAATAAACACTTCCCATCTATTTATCAATTTTACAGTTTATCCCAATTTCAGTTTTTCAAATAAAAAATTATAATTTTAATGAATTATGTGAAGAATTCTAGATAGGTTATGATCTTAATTATTAAAAGGTTGAATATTCAAACTATTAATGACAATTATAAATATCTTAAAAAAATTATCAAGATAAGAATAAATGCAGGATCAGTATTTATACTATTAAAAAACCTAATGGATTTTTAAATCAAAATTTCGAAGAATAATACTAAATGATGACAAAATCACTAAAATTATATACCTTCAATCATGTTTCAGCAAATAATTAAAATATGATTGAATTTAAATTTCCGCATAAATAGTTTAAAGTATTTCTAGTTTCAAACATTTTAAATAAAATTAGATATTCTTAACATTAAATTCGGGTCAGGCTCATAAAACATAATTTTATTTTTTAGAAAATCATAATTTTTCTACTTCTATATTTTTATTACTTTTACATAACACAAAAGTATAAAATAATACTTAAAAATTAAAAAATCATAGCAATATTGTTTATTTGTAAATTAAGAAAATTGTGTTTTTATAAATCATTAAAATGTTCATATGGTGATAAGAGTCATATCTTTTAAAAACGTCTTAAAATTAACGCAGATTATAAAATTTTTCAGGTATTTTCTAAAAGCTATGGTTTGTATAACTATCTTATTAACTATTTAATATAAAGTTTAAAATCCGTTACTGAATTGATTATTCAATATTGGTTTTTACATCTTAATTCATATGAAATGCAAAAATCATTAAAAGGTTCTAATTTTATTTTTTTTAAATTTGATAGACTATACAGAGATAAATAATGTCTTTAAAAAGGTATAATTATTCAAATAATTACTGAAATAGTTGATATCAATTGCATAATTTATATATTACAATTAAAAAAGACTTGTTCAAAATATATTCTAATAACAAATCCTTAAGGAAAATTATATTCCATCATTAATGCTATATTCTAAACATTCCTTTCTTATATTTATTTTTCTAATTAGTGTTATAGAAATCTGTTTTTTTAATAAAATTCTTGTATGCAATGTTAGATACCAATATAAAGAAAATAACATAAAGAACGGTGACATATAATCATTGATCATAGAAAACATTTAAATTTAAACTAGACAAAGATAAAGAAAAAATATTTGTAACATTTTCTTATAAATATTATGTACTATGTTAAATTTGCTATACCAAAAATAAAAATATATTTTTATGGTTTCCTATGGTAAATGATTATATTCTTTCAGTCATTCATTTTCCCCTAACAAGCATATAATGTATAACAATCTAGATTTTGGATTTTAACTTTTTCTCCTTCATCTCATTAATTTCAGTTTTTTCCATTAAAATAAAACAGATTAAGTTTACTATTTAGAAATATCAAAATTGATTTTATTTAAAAAATAATTTTATGAAATTGAAGTCAACTTAAGAAAATCCCAAAATTATGAACCAATCTATTAATGAGAATTTATGATATTTAATAACTTAAATGAATAAGTTTAATATTATATAAAAATAGATTAAAAATAAGTATAAAAATATTGGATTCTAATAAATGAATAAATTGGCAATCTTTCTGCTGTTAACTAATTTAATAAACTATTCTAAGTTGATGTTTTCTTGAACACTATTTCTTTAAAAAGAAATGCTTGCATATATTAAATTAATATAGTTTTATAAACTAAAAACATAATTAATTTTCTCAGTTCAACAGTTAAGCAAAATGAGGTCATCACAAAACAGTGGAAGAAGAACTGCCAGTTCAACTTCTGGTGTTTCTCAGGCAGCAGATGCTGAAATACTTATTGATCATTCTTTGCAACTTCAAAATTGGATATGCAATGCAACTGTACAAGATATAAATGTGAGTTATGTATGATTTCAGAATAATCATTTAATTTACAGATAGATCGGTCTGAATTTTTTTGTCTTTCTGACTAAATTATTCTAAAAGAAAATTAAACAAAATATTTGATTAAAACGTTTTTAAAAAGTAAATTTTGTATGGTTAAGCATTTTAAAGTTTTATAAAATTTATATCAGTATTTTACTCATAATGTTTTCTGATATTTTAGAGAAGATCTAATACAAAGATAAAAGATGCAAATGAAATGGTAGATGACATATTAGAAAGGGAAAATCATCTGATGTCAGTAAGTAAATTTCCTGGATTATGCTTTGAATTTCAGCTAAATAGTTTCTAATAACAATTGAATAATTTAAAATGTATCTAGAAATTGTCTTAATCTTCTTGATGAGCTAACGGTTTTTTCTTTTGTTAGGAATTAGAGTCTGTGTTGGAAGAGCAAGAGTATGCAAAATTTAGAAAATCAGAAGTATTGAATAAAAGATGGAATCGTCTAGTTTATGATCCAATTGTTGCTCATATAGAATCTCATATGTCTAAGAAGCCTCTGGAAGAACTTAATGAACAAAAGCGAACCGCCCATCAAGAATATATAGATTATGTGAATAAAAAGGTAAAGTATTTTCATGATAAACCTTGATTGATTCAATATCAGCTTTATTTATACACTAATTTACATATCTTTTCAGAAAATGGCCTCTCTTGATGTCTATTCTACAGATGAATATTATCCATTCAAATTTTATCCCTTCAATGTAAGATAATCTTCTAGAAGTAATAATAATGTATTAAGGGAATGATTACTATGTATTTCTTATATAAATTAGGAACTTTAGAAAAGTAAGAAATTCTGTAGAAATTTTAATTATCTACTTTATGGGATTATTTTTTGATTATTTGAGACCCTAAGATTGATAGCTATGATATATTTTTAACTTTGTAATATGCATGTTAAAACTTAAGAAGATCTTTCTAAATCACTATTGATTTAGAAAGGATTACAGACATCAGACTAGTTATAATAGCTATTTATATTTACCTAATGATTAATAAATAATACGATATGAAAATCATTATTTTTTCAACAGGAAAGTGAAAAGCTACTCCCACGTGTTCCCTGCAAAGTATAAAATATTTCCTATAAATATTAACATTTATCGTTTCTAACCCATTATCTAAGTTTAATTATTGTTTTCCTTTAAACATATAACTATAATTACATACATGGTAATTCTTCGTGAATAAAAGCTAACAGCTAACCAAAATGAAGAAACATTTGATAACTTAATTTCACACAATTTGATCTCAAATCACCTAATCAAATTCCTAACATCTATAACAACAGTATAATTTGTCTATATGATAAAAATATTTTCATTTGTTTTATCAAATACTTACTAATTACTATCATGTCATAATCTGTTACTCGTATACATTCCCTTCGTAGAAAATATTCTTCAATCGAAAATGTAGATTTAAAGTTTTAAACGCTGTTAGAGGTCTCTCTCTCTGGATCTGTGTAAAAGTTGATTCTCTACTCGAATTTCCACGCAATTGAAAAGATAACTATTTTTCCTATTGTAGCCTGAAAGCCCCAGTAAAATGAATGACCCAACTAAAGTCAGCTATAAAGGTCAGTTCCAAGAGGATCGGACCGTGCTGCAATGCGACACTGGAAAAGTGTACGATGATGAAGAGATCGAAGCTATTCGCCTACCCCACATGCCACTGGTGCCATTAGGTCGACACGGCACCACTTGTAAAGTATGGACTGTTGATATGCCCTTCAAGGATATCAACAGTGAAGTTCGAGCTCTCAGCAGGTATTTCTCAGTTTTATTCTACAAATAAATTAACTAATGGATTATTATAACAAAGAAAATTTGTTTAAAATAATTAAAAATAATAAATATTTATTTTTGGTGGTATTTTCAAGATTTGAATATTGGTAAATATGAAAATATTGTTAAATTTTTTATCCGTCTCACTCATTTTTATGGAGCTAAAATGAGACTTCTCTATTCAGCTACTTCCTCATTTTAAATTCATTAACTCTGCCCATCTCCTATAGCAACAATGAGCCATCAACAAAATCAGAAAGGACGAGAGCTAAATATCAGCTATTTCATTTACAATTACGGAAATTAAACGAAGAGCTTTTGGTATTTTCTCATTATCCAATATATTATATCTGTGATGGAGATCTAATTGCTATATTGTATCGATTAATTTTTCAATTTCAGCATAAACTGGTAGGTATAAATAGCTATAGAAATTGTAAATGAATGACTCTGTTTTACCAATATTTATATGCGCCTAGTGTACAACACAGATTAACAATGGAACAGAAATCTCCCCTATTGGAAATCACTTTGATTGGCTATTGCTTCAACTGATCATAATGCATTCAGTCTCTATCTCTGCATACAGAGAATTCAAGGAATGTGTTTGTAATTGAGTTCCATTGTTACTCTGTGATTTAGAACTGCTTTTCTGTAGTTGATGAATGTGCCTATTATATATTCATTCTATACTCCTGCCTGATCCGATATTTGGACTAATTGCATACCCTCTATCTACTAATATATCTCATTTTCTGATTCTTTTCAAATGATCAAAGCAGTATATACACATTAACACGCATGATGATAAATTTATGCTTATGTTCAAATAAACTTCCCAGCATTAAATACTGCAGTACAATCCTGAAGATGTCTCATATATATCAAATGTATTTGTATTTGTATCATATAGTGAGAGAGGAGATCATACAGTGAGAGAGGAGATCATACAGTGAGAGAGGAGATCATACTGTGAAGGAGGAGATCATACAGTGAGGGAGGAGATCATACAGTGAGAGAGGAGATCATACTGTGAAGGAGGAGATCATACAGTGAGGGAGGAGATCATACAGTG
>JAYMFX010116661.1:0-12693 GCA_036784945.1 Monocelis spectator | reverse complement strand
GCTTGGTAGGAACTTATCGATATACAAATATCTACTAGCAAGAGTCGTTACTCTATGTATACTTATTACTCTATGATGTATACATAGCCCCTTACTTTGAAATCTTGAGTTAAAAATCTATGAGTCGTTGTTTTCTAGAACTTACCTATATCTCTTGACAAGTTTATGACTAATATTTCTAAATTAAACAAATATACGAAAAAGTAAAATTTGTGAAACAAGTGGACTTTCCATATAGAAAAGATAATATTGATGGTGGAAACTTTATTTTATACCTTATAGTTATACTCAATGAATAGGTGATATTGATTTATAATCTATTGTTTGAAAACCAAACGATTAATTTTTAAGTAAATAAATATAAATAATAGGTATAAGTCTGCTGTTTGTAAATGATTGATTCCTATATCAAATTTGTCCAACTAATGACAATTCTATACTTTGATAAAGCGTCAATGCGCAACCATATTTTGTCAATAAAAAATATTTAAAAAACAACTCCACGTGTGCCGCCACAGTCGCTAATCGTTGTCAGTCAGCGCAACTGTCTTCTCTAACGTCAGGAGAATAATATTGCAGGCCGCTTCGGTGCGGGAAGGCGCGTTGGAAGACTAAGAAATATTATGGACCTCCTGGAATGTCCCCAGGCTGAAGTGAGATTGCTCAACTTGGGGTGTCACACGTGCAGTGACAAATCTCGACTCGTCCCCAACAAAAGAAGATAAATGAGCCGAGATAGTACGCTTATGCTCTACTGATAAGAGACGGCAGGTCTACCTATCATATTTTATTGGGCCAAATAAAAGAATCATTTGTGCCATCCAGTATAGGTGATGATATCATTAACCATAAGAAGCGGAGTAACTTCTGTATGAATCATAGCAATATGGAAATATGGGTATGACTAAAATTGAAGACAATTATTATATTATCTGATATTGATATATAAAAATATTGGGAATCGGAATTTCTGAGTTAATTATTGAGTTAAATATTGAGCAAGTTTTTATGGCGAGATGAGTTGATGACTATGGAAGTGGGAAGTGGTCTGATGCTCGATAAGGGAGGATTTTGTTAAGGGTATCATGATTTCTGTTTTTATAGGCATCCCTAAAAAACAAATTTTCTGTGATGGGAAAGGGATGGGAGAAAATCCATAGCGTAATTAGAATACAAATGATACGATGGCAGGAATGAGCAATAAAGGACTGCTACACGTACCAAGAATACGAAACTGATCCACATGTGAAGGTTTTAAAGAAATATTTATATGTATTTTACACTTTAAAATTATTTAATTGAAAACTGTTGTTTGTGCTTTTTCAGATTTCAGATTTTCAAATTCAAATTTGTAGTATAAAAGGTGAGCTCAGAGGAGATATGAATAAAACAAACAAATAAGGAGACAGACATGATCCTTGAGGTACTCCATGGAGTGGAATATTGATGTAATATTAATCACTTTAAGTATGGTATAAAATAATTTTGTTTTACGATTTGTTTACGATATAAGGAGTGAAAACTTTTTAACCATTTCAGAAAAGCTATATGAACGGTTGATCTTGTCAAAAGCTTTGCTGAGATCAAAACTATTCAGAATTACGCCTATTTAATAATTATCGAATAAAAGTTCAACTACTATTCGTAATAACTGCTACAGATGAATTATTTTCCCATGATGGCATAGAGGACCTATAGTAGATACCTACTTATAATTGTTCGCTAACTATTTATTGAATAAAAGATAAATGCTTTCTAAATTTCTTAATTAAATGTAAATAAAACAAAGTGTGTTAGTGCTGTATACCTAATGATCATCACATCGTTATCTATCTCTATCTCTGACACCTCAAATCCAATTCAGAGAAACAACAGAATTTGCGGGGACGACCAATGAGACTCTCATTAACTAACTGCATAACCAATCGTAACTTCGCTTCACGTGAACCGAACCGCTGTGTATAGAATTAATTCTGTTAAGTCATTATATAATTAACGCCCAACGCGCGAATATTTCAATATCGTGGGAATTCCGAGTCTATTAGCAGTATAATATAGCAGTCAACAATTCAGTTCTCCATTTATTTTATCAATTGTACTCAAGAATCATGCTGAATCCAAGCGCTCCACACACTACAATGGTCCCATCCACCATGCTGAACTACCTCAAATCACCGCATTTCTTTAATCAGAGCGCTGGGCCAGCATCCCGCCTCCCAGCATTTCAACTGTCTGGTCTAAATCCTTCCTCTACTGCACCACTGAAGCTTCAAAAACCGATGTGCAATTCTCCATTGCCGTCGCTGCTGGCATCATCAACACCGAAAAAGTCGAATTATTCTTCAAGTAGTCCGACAGATTTCAAGTTGATGAGCTCGAGTCCAACCTCTTCCCCTCCTGACAAGTCAGAATTCTATGAGAAGCCAAAATTGAAGTTCAGTGTGCTCAACATATTGGCCGATAAAGAAGAAGTCAAATCAGACAGATACGGTTAGTATATTGTTAAATTAGATTTTAATGTATAATTATAATAAATTATGAAATCTATAAATAACGATTTTCATGACTATTCGCGAGGGGAGGGTGTAATTCAACCGACAATTGAAATACGTTAGGTTAATTTTAATAACAAAATGTGGCAAATAGTGTACTTACATCGACACGGATTACCACCGACACAAAAACCAATCGACACCACAGATAACTTTTTATTTGGCTGTCAGGTGTACGTGTCGGTGGTAATCCGATTATAATCCGTGTCGGTGATAATCCGTGTCGATGGTGATCCGTGTCGATGATAGTCTGTGTCGGTGGAAGTATAGCCACCCTTCGCGAGATAAAAAGAATTTGATAGGCGTATAAAAAATCTACTGATGACAAAGTATGAAGATTGTCCAAAAACATGCAAGCAAATAAAATAGATGCATGGTATAATTAAGAAGCTTATAGAGAGAGAAAGAATGGATTCTCACTAGAGAGGAGCAGAGATTATGAGAGGAAAGGATATAGATATACAGAAAATATTCTATAGTCCTCAAATTCAGAAAATTATTTTCTTAATTCTCGATATTTTTGGTGATTTTAGAATCGTCTTGTGAACTCAGCACTAAGCACTCGCCTCAATCCGCCTGTGCTACAGGCATAGAATCACTTTCTAGAGTGAGTGCTGCTGAGCAAATATCATCTGCACATCCTCGTCAAACGGAGAATTCTTACATGACATCGAGTAATTCCGCGATCCCAGTACCAAATGCGACCCGTCATCCTGTATCGAGTCAGATGATTCCCGGGTTCAATCATGGTATTAGCTCTCATCAGCAGCTTCTAGACCTCATGAGGTCGCATCTTCTCTCTCAAGGTAAACCATTTAGAGTTTATGCATAACTGTTTCATAGAGATTTGCATCTTCTCATTGTTATCATGAGTTATAACACTGAAATAGTGTGACGTTAGGATAGATCATTTGATTGGCTTTCAGGATATGAGGAATTCCTTATAATCTCTAAACCAATAAGGAGCTCTCTTTCAGTCACTATAAATAGACTGTAACTATAGCAATGAATGCTTGGATCCAGTAGTGACGTCGCTACTATTCTAACGTATACCAAATTTTCATTTATGATATGCAAATGATATTTTCAAATGATTTGTATGTATGAATCAAGTGATTCCCTAATATAAACCCTGATAATTGGCTAATTGAAAATCTTATTTTGAAGTTATTATTAAGTCTAACTGGAATATTGACATAAGTGTTGCTTCTTCGGACTCCCCGGCCAGTATAACGGTAGAATTGCGCAAACTGTTGGCTTCTTAGCCCAATATTTTGAGGATAAATTGATCCAACTGTGATTTAAATAGATACTTGAAGAGGCTGACAGAAATGTTTCTCCGAGTTTAGCGCTGTAGGCGGCCCCAAGTGCTCTGCGGAATCTATGGATATAATGATGGATGCGCTGGAAATTTATCTCAACAGATTGCCTTAATTAAATCGCCCACATTTAAAGTGAGGCGGCACCCATTTCAATTTTGATTAAAGCGCCTTTATTTTGTTTTAATTATTCTTGATCCAGCTTAAAATAGCCTTTACTAATTTGTTGAGCACTCTTCAAAAGAATGTAGAGGGCAGTTTCTTCTCCCTATGTGATGTTCAACTCTCCAATTTATGAAAATTATTGCATCTGACTTATAGTGTTTCATCGCATCATTTCGCTATATTCAATAGGTTGGAGGTCTCTTCCATTTATAGCACCGGGTAACAATCTTTATCTAACTCAGCTCGATTGAAAAATACTTTTGAAAAATCATATAGGCATTGAAACCTCCTTGAATAACACGATTTTAAACTTTTAGAATTCGAAAATTGTTTTTTAAAATAATAAAAACTTAATGTTTGCTATACTAATTTCGTTAATGCAGATTTTATTCCAATGAGATTTTTACTGTGGTGAAAATCTTTTTTAATTTGTTAGTGGATTCTATAACTAACTTTTCCAAAGCACATGATCGATCAAGCGCCTATCTTGAGAGTTCGTACCCAGTTATTTTCTTCAATTGTCCATTCAGGGAATTCATGGACGACCTCTTCCTCGAGCCTTGAATGCATCCCAACATTATTTGATTTTCAAGGTTTTCGCCGTTTTTTCTGTTGATAGGCCCAAAATCTGTCATAAATTCCATTCAGAAGGCGTCTGGATTTCCGATGGATAAGTTTGTCTGGTGCTCTCTCCAGGAGATTCTGAGAAGGCGTTTCCAAGCCCAAAGTTCAATTTCCTCCTTTCTTCGTGTCCAAGATTCGCAAGCATAGGTTGCCATATTGAAAACAAGTGGTGTGTTCATCAGGCGCATCTTTGTTGTCTTTGAGATTCCCCGATCACTCCAGGTAGTGTCGAGTGCAACATTTGATTCTTGGTTGTCTTTGAGATTCCACGATCACTCCAGGTAGTGTCGAGTGCAACATTTGATTCTTGGTTGTCTTTGAGATTCCACGATCACTCCAGATAGTGTCGAGTGCAACATTTGATTCTTTGTTGTCTTTGAGATTCCACGATCACTCCAGGTAGTGTCGAGTGCAACATTTGATTCTTGGTTGTCTTTGAGATTCCACGATCACTCCATAGTGTCGAGTGCAACAACAGCTGATTTGCAAGCCATGACAAGTCTTCTGACAAATTCTCTCTTTGAAACTCCATTTGTTGTAATGAGGGAACCAAGACAGTTGAAGCTTGTCATTTGCTGAACTTGTTATTGACATAATCAAAAAATTTCTATTTTTTCGAATTAATTTTAACAGAAAAGCTAAAATTGATTATTATAAGTATGTATATAATATTATTATTAAATATGGATTGATAATTAGATTTTACTCGGGGCGGTATAATTTCTGACAATGTTGTGCGAAATTAATCAAACTGAAATCTAAATTTCCAAATTTCTTCTGTCAAGTTCGTCCTGACAGCAGGAATTCCCTCTTGATCCACGCAAAAATTGCCTAATTAATTTTTATCCTCTCTAATCATCGATATAAATAATATAGCATTCAAATATTTAAAATTATGTATTAAAACAACAATTTTTGCGTAAAAATAAGGGTGTTTAGAATTTATTGAATTGGAATATTTATGATCACAACGATAGCTCTTATGCTGCCTCTATGATTTAATTAATTGCATCATCATACTATGTATATAGAAGAAAATGCTTTATATATATCGTTTTGTAATTCAGGATCTGTTGGACAAGAATCCTCAAGTATGATGCCTCACATGCAAGATCTCCTGCAGTTGTACGGCAGTGGGCCGGGCATCCCCATGCAAGGCGGCTATGCTCCCCTCATATCGGGCATGAGTCCGCACGCCTTTCTCTCCGGCAGTCCGGGATTGGCGCAGAATCCTTTTATGCATCGATTTCCAATTAGTCCTGGCGAATTCCCCGGCAGTCTGTTTAGCTATGGCGGACTAACTGGCTATCCTTTCAGAAGTAAGCCAAGAAGAGCCATGTTGAGAAGAGCAGTGTTCTCCGACGCTCAAAGAAAGGGATTGGAAACCGCTTTTGGCAAGCATGCTTATATTACCAAGCCGGATAGGAAAGAATTAGCGGAAAAGCTTGGATTGAAAGATGCACAGGTGAGTGACATTTTATTTTAACATTCACCAATTATATTATCAAAGATTCAAACAAAAGTTTCATCATGAATGATTTAAAACTTATGTATATATGGATTTTAAATTTGCATATCAACTTAAAAAAGCTTCACTTTGTTCCGCACTACTTATCGGATAAGCTATAAGTAGTAGGTTTACTTGTATGTATGCATGTATTAGACCTTGATTTATTTATGTTCAGTCTATATATACATAAAAACAGTCAATTGAAATGTCTAAATTAATAAGGAAAATTATACATAGGTTTGTATATTTTGGGAGGAATTTGATTAAATTTTGTTGAGTTATTGCAAAGTTTCACTCAAATCTTTACAATATTAATGGCACAATATTTACTAATTTCTCTCCTTTATAATTATATAATGAATTGCTAGGGTCTGTTACAAAACTGTTGTTTGTTGAAATAGAGAAATGAAAGTTTGATTTAGACTCTGCATTGGAATCCTTTATATAGAATGTGAGGTCAGGTATTACAACTCTATACTAATAGAATGGTGATGTTTTAGTTTAATTCATGCATCTAATATTACCTGCTCAGTATTGATAAAAGCTGACTAACAGCATGCTATTTTCCCAGACTGTGGATGAATTCTTCTTAAATTGATATATGGGGCATTAATGATTTTATATTTGGTTTTGTAACTGCTCCAGCATCAGCTGCAGTTATTAATACTACAGAGCTTATTTAAAAGTTATTAATGAAACTAATTGAACTCAAATATAAGAGGCATTGAATCAACAGTTATATGAGTATGCTGATATTTGCCGTGTTGGTTTATCATCACACTCTGCCCGTGTTGGTTTATCATCAGACTTGGTGACGCGTAGCCACAGAACAGGGCGGAGTTGTGCAATTATTCTGCATTTAAAATGTAATTCGATACGCAACTTAAAAACTCCTGCCCCTTGATTAAATACGAACTGTTGCTATTATAATTAATCAAACACAACGTCTAGGTATATTTAACGATCCTAACATCCAAGACGTTACATCCAAAATTTCATAAATTAAATTTTGTTGTAAGTTTTGTCATATTATCTATATTTCTATGGCTATACTATAGAAAATCAAATTTAAATAGAATATCTCTGGGGTTTTGAAGACAAATTTCTATACTCACTTTCATAAAATCACAATTATACAGCGTCATTAAATGTTATCGCGATCAAAACGAAAGTATTTTAAATTGAGCAACGTGCGATAAAATGTTTAGATTAAAACATAGAATTTCATTTACAGATTCACAGTTTTCATGAATCATTAACCATTCGTAACCATGAGTGAAATCAATATTGGTCATCTATCTTCTTTTAAATTCGTATTCTTTGCTTTGTAAAATGTGTAATTGAGACTAATTGGTTTATTATACTTTTCAGGTAAAGATTTGGTTTCAAAATCGTCGAATGAAGTGGCGCAATGCTAAAGAGCGCGAACACATCGCTAATGGTTCCAGCGTGAGCAAGGAGACCACCCGATTAGCCTTGTCCTCCTCCCCGAATCATCACTCGCACGAAAATGAAGATTTGTCTGAGGAGATGCAAGTGACTGAAACCCTAAACGAGACGACCAGCGAAGAGAATGAGTCTTGCAGCGGTGGCGAGGAGGCATTGTCAGAGCAAGATAAACTGATCATTCCAACTGACTCGGAATCTTCAAAACTCATTATTTCAAATCTTCAGATGATCGAACAGAATTCGACGCCATTTTCGTATTCCCTGACTAATCAAACGAATCAGCGCTGAAAACCATTATTTCTTTAAAAACCTTTCTGACCCAATAATGCTCTGTTATTATAAATCATATTGTTTGAATTTATAAGCTCACATATCAAACATAATTATACTATCATTAAATTCACCCGCATAATTTGAAGATCAAATACTAAACCATTTAAAATTAGGCTCTCTGGTATTCTGTGGAAGAATGTCGAAAGCATAGCGAAAGTCTTCAATAAAACCATAAACATAGCAATGTAAATATGCTAGCCTATAGATAGTCAGATATCTATACCTAGATATTAAATTAAATAGCTGATATATCTGATGACATGTATTATGGTATGTATACCCAATTCTTATCATATTCAACATTCATAAATTCAATATTTCTTTTCTAAAATCTCCCAAATCAGATTACTTTTATTGTATGTACATATCCTTGTTATAGTTTTTCTATAGTTGAATATAATATCTTTACCAATTCACAGTGATATAAAGTGAATCTTTATGTTATTGGCTATACTCATTTATATATGTACATTAATTTGTGTCTTATACTTTATGTATGGATTGTATAGAATTCGATGAGATTGTAAATAAATGATTATTTAGACTCACCCAGTTCTCCCATTATAATTCTTCATTTTCATTTTTACACCGTGGCTCTTGTTGTTTAGTGGAACATTCTGCCGAGTGATAAAACTTTAATATGCCATAAATTCATAGATTATTAGAGGCGCTTATTTATACATAAAAGTGAGTAGATTGGTTGCTCAACATCTGGGCTTAATGTATAATAACTCTGCATACAATATTGCTATTTCTGTAATGTTTCGCATTGTGCAAATGGGCGTTAAGAATTAGATAAGAAATGACCACAATAATGGACTCCCACTGCATTCTATTAATTAGTAATCCATGTTAGACACGGAGATAATCTAGTTTCTCTTATCGAATAAATATAATTTATGATCATTAATTATATGGGGTGACATGTGCAGACAATATAATTAACTCTAGAAGAGAACTTTCTAATTTCTATTCCTCATAGTATCACTTTTTAGAAATTCAACATTTGTAATAAACTATAAGTGACATATTTGAATTTATCAAGTGATAAAACTATATAAGTAATGAAACTTCGGACAAATATACTTTGTGCAAAACAAAATGCTCTAATATAAAATTCAGACCCATTCGACGCATCGCTTTCCTATCAAAATCGATAAGAGTAGACCCCCAATATTAGCTGAGAGCCCCCTGGCTATAAGTACTTCGTCAATTTAGAAGCTACACTCTCCACATTTTAACACAATCTACTTCAAGCAAATCAAAATGTCCTAGAAAAAAATTAGAAAGATCGCTTCATAGGAAGTCTCTTAAAATAGCTTACGAAAATATCCCTGTTTACCATATTGTATTCTATATAAACTATCAAAATATAACAGACTCACAGTTGTCCTTCCTATGAAGCGATCTTTCTGATTTTTTTCTATGAAATTTTGATTTGCTTGAAGTAGATTGTGTTAAAATTTGGAGAGTGTAGCTTCTAAATTGACGAAGTACTCTGATAATATTGGGGGTCTACTCTTATCGATTTTGATAGGAAAACGATGTGTCGAATGGATCTGAATTTTATACTAGGACAGGTTTGTTTGTGCAAAGTATACGTGTCCCAAGTTTCAGTTCTCTAACTTCAAAATTAAAGTCAGGCTAGCGGGAGGCGGAATGGCGGAAAATATTACGCTCGTCATGAAGCCAAAAGAAGATATCAAAGGATATCAAAGGATATCTATTGGAAATTACATTACCCGATCGGAAATCTCCTTATCATGTCGGACATCAACATTTGATAAAAAAGTTAGCTTATAGTTTCCTATGTATACTATCTTACAACATGACAATTAATTTCTGACAAATAAATATCTACTACATAATTGTATTTATAATGTGACCACCATTAGTGATTGGGAGAAGACCAGGAGCTACTCTGCCACTGCGCCGTCCTCGTCCTTTTAAAATCAATTAGGGAAGCAGCAAAATTATAAATTTTAATAACTGTTGGGAATTATATATAAGTCTGTATTTTTTGTTATTGAATAATTATTATCGTTTGAAATTCTAAAACTATGCTCTAATTCCTGTCAAATATTTCAAGAAATAAAACGAAATTCGAGAATTAAAAACGAATTTTATATGGAGTCGCTTGACAATTTAGATTCAATCTACACCGCCTGATCTCAATATTGGATAAGTTGTTTGGGAGTTTAGCTATAACTAAATTTTATATCATATTACAATACATAAATGCTGTTTTCTTTCGGGGGAAGATTTCAATTAATAATAAGCGATGAGATTAAATGCAATCAATCAATGATAAACGCAGTACACAATTGCACACAACCATAATTGCCTTTTCAAATATAGAAAAACAAAATAAAAAAAAACTATTTTGTTTTTCTAAAGTGAAATTATTTTAATTTTTCGTTAAAAAAATTGGCTCAATTTTCAAATTTATAACGTAACTTCCTTGATGTTGAAGCCAATTTTGAAAGGGCGAACCTATAATATATAGTTATATCATAAACATCTCTCTCTCTTTCTCTCTTTCTCTCTCTCTCTCTCTCTCTCTCTTTGGTGTCCCCTATCTTTTATAGATCCTAAATTTGTTTACAACATGGTGCAAGAAAATAAAAATAAACAAAATGAAAAGTATTTGTTGCTGTAAATTCTTTCGTAAATAATTCTTTGTTAATTGATCTTTAGCTGAGGAATATAAATAGCAGTCTCAGTAATTAAAATTTAATTTATAATATGTGCATAGAAATTTTAACTTAAATATCAATGGAGTCATATTACTTATTTAAATATTACAATTAATAAAATGAATTAAGACAAAGTAATTGTCAGAAAGCGAATGGTAATATTATCTCTTTCCGAATGTCAGGTACATTTTAGGTATAGTACTGACTGTTTGTATACTCATAACATATTATCCCGACTATAATTTATGTGATATAGTGGTTGGTATATAGATTAGAAGCAAGCATCCATATACTATTATATAGGAGCTGAAATTGATATGATTATGCTCTTAACTATTCGAATCTCGGCTGATAATTAAATTTGATTTATTGAAATCGGCGCAGATAAAACAATTGATAAATGTCACCTTGCTGAAATAAAGCCTCGATTGTGAACTGAATTTGGTTACCTGTCTTTAATATACCATTAAAGAATCATTAGAGAAAACTGAATTCTAATTATATTTATGATAGTCATTGTAAATGTATACAGATATAGTTGCAATGTAAATTAATATATGAATCTTATTTATGTGTAAAATCCATTCATATTTACATAAAATTAGTTAATAATTCACATGAAAGATTTAATATACAGCGATTTTACGACTTGGTTTAATTTCCTATATGATCGAAGGACTTCCATAATAAATTTGATATACGTCATTATGTATATTCTAATTCTTTCACGAAATTCTAGAAGTAGAATCTCGCTAAAACTCTATATGGCGACCTCACATAACTGCATTTTGTTGATCTTAAGATAAAGTTATACATTTAAGTATAACTGATTGTGTAAATCATATAACTTCGATAAAAAAATTTCAACAACTCCTATATTGAATAATATAATAGATTATCTCATTGTCTAGCGCAGAGGAGACAATATTGTACATATTCATGGATAAATCAACAGAGGTATTTATTTACTTTAGTGAGACTGGATACCCAAAGGTTATTTAGAAGTCCTTGTGTATTAGCTATATAACAGGTTGTCCATTTCAATGTTTTGATTTTAACATTTCTACGCCATTATGATTTTCAAACGAAATCTACACTTGATTGCAATATTGTGAAATTCAATTATTTTAATGTCCGCAGATTTATTTTGAGTGCAGTGTCCACACGTCATAAGTGTGTCCCATATTGAACTGGATAATCGCCAAATTATTTGCACACTATAACATGAAATACCTTTGACTGCGGCCATTTCATTGTTTTCACAAACACTCAATACAAATAGCAAGGATCACATTCATATACCATTATATATACTGACGATATATTATTATAAACTGTGTTTTAATTTATTCTAAATATGTTTGCATATAAATTTAAAATTCGAATTTTGAAACACTCCGTTAAAAATCTAATTACCTATATAAAATCTTTTTCTTTAATTTAATATTCATAAAAAGCCAGAAACTTTCATTAAAAAAGTTTTTTATTAAAACATTTTAGCAATTAGCGTGTATTATTTACGAAAGAAAATTTATCGAAAGAAAGGATATAAACAAAGAGACATATATGAATGAAAATATTGGAAATATCGACACGGTTTCATTAACTTTGAAAAGATAAATTTCCACATTCAAATTTAATAGATTAAGACAAATAATCTATCTGTCAATATGTTAATTTGACTCCAACCCAATTTTGGTGAATTAACTTCATTGAATGATATAATACCTACAGTTAGAATAATATGATGGATGAAATTCTCTTCATAAATTTTGACTTAATTTGATTGCTGTTTAAAAATTCGCAAATTTGTAAATTTTGCTTCGGGCAAAAAACTTTAACTATATAAAAAAAGCATCTGTTAAAAATTAGTTTCTATATCGTTTTATTTGTATATCATTAATTATATAGACTGTTATAATACGATGAAGATGCATAATGGATGTTGTTGTTTTAAATGGAACAGCCGGGAGGGTGTAATTCCACCGACACGTAATTCAACCGACAATTGAAATACGTTAGGTTAATTTTAGTAACAAAATGTG
>JAYMFX010116660.1:0-25512 GCA_036784945.1 Monocelis spectator | reverse complement strand
GTTTATATGTTACGATTTTAAATAAATATAATTGTAGCATATATTCGCCCCGATAAAATGGCACATTCGCCCCACTTAATATTAAAGCAAAAAGACTAAATTAAAAGGTTAAGTATGAATCTTATAAAAAAATCTTTTGAAATTTTGTGTTCTCACCTTCCGATATATAGCAAAAGCAAAAAAGAAATTGCCCAAACATACATATGTTATTAGCAGAATGATCGTCCAATGATATAAATCAGGCGATAAATATTTATCTTGATTCAAAAGTTATTCATTATTGTGATTTCTATTAAAGAGATATATACGACTATATATGGTTTAAACTCATATTTCAGTATGTCCTCTATCTAATTTTTTTTATAAAAGTCAAATATATTTGACTTTTATAAAAAAAATTATGAAACTATAAGTCGAAAAAAAATATTGACGGTTTAAATCAATGCATGAAAAGTGGCATATTCGCCCCGGTTTACTCTAATATAAGTAATCATTAACATTTTTATCGTTTATTTTAATTTTAATTAAAGATTGCAGCTTTATAAAAATAAACATGAATAAATCTTTGAAACTTAAATACATTATACATAATGTTAAAATGCTAAATATATAGATAAGAGTCAGTAATACTAAAAGAGATTTTAGGGTCCTTAGTATTACTTTGATCCATTTATAAATAAATAATAAATAAATAAAAATCGTTTATTGAGATACAAAGGCCCTTAATGGAAATCTAGGACCGAGGCGAGTTATACAAATGTTAATAATAATAATATGCGATTACTGATAGTAGATAAAATAGCACCTGAAAAGGTAAACGAGGTATTGTACAGGTACATGGGAATACCTACATAAATTAAAGGTAATGCATGTTCATATGTTTTTCATGTAAGTAATATGTTTGTCTATAAGTATGTGCCTATTGTACCAATTGTAAGTATTGAATTTACGTCATATACTCCTCCATTCCCCATTCTTGAGTATTTATTTATTTTATCTTTCTAAATAAAACGCTTTATTTATTTATTTATTTTTAATAAAATAAAACATTAAAAGATAGTATAAAAAGAGCTTACGCAAACATTAAGCAAATAATGACTAATGTAAGATGAATGAATGTAGGAGTTAATAGTAATTATCATTATTGATCAGCAATGAAAAGTCGATTGTCTCCTAAGAGTGGAACTAGGTATATGTTCTATAATATATTTACATTTATAAATGGATTAGCGATTCAAACTTAAAGAATGATCGCAAACTGGACAGATGCTTCATTGTACACAGATACAGTATATGTATGATATAATGACATGATTAAAATAATAAATAATAATAAAATTTTATTTTATTTTACACAAATTACGATTTAAATACAAATAGAAAACGAAAGAAAATCGTATAATCCAAGAACTATTTTGCCATTTTGCTGCAATCTCTGTGATAAACAGTATCTTCTCATTTGATCACGAGTTTTGATGTTCGAAATAATTTCCTTGAAAATTGATCAAACAAGTCAAACGTTCAAACTGGACTTCTAACTTTTAACAATTTGACTGTTGACTATTTTACTGACCATTTTAATTGTATTTATTAATCGTAAGAGAAAAATGTGAAAACTTTGTTTTGATAATTGGAACGGAAAATTCGTAAGGATATAGTTAGTAGTAACACACAATAACCTTTTTTAATTGTTTACTTAGGAGTTCTCGTAAGTCGGATTAATTTTAGGCTACTTCTACAAAGCTACAAAAAATACCACATCTGGGAGCAGGCGAATGAATTATCAAATCGTACCCCAGATTTCATCAATTAAAGGAGAAGGAATCGAACATTCCGCGTACTGGTAGGTTGAGCTTTTCGTGAAGTTAACTTTTTTGTTTAAAGTTAACAATTTATATATATTTCCTACCTTCACTTTCGTTTCTTTGTTTCCTATTGCTTCTACATAACAATATATCAGGTCTGTATAATAAATTAATGTTGTTACAAGTTTTAAAATAACTAATTGTGTCTGTTTCTGCAATTTTATGGATGTATTTTTTAAAATTAGTATTTTCGTCTTGTAGAAACCTTATTTACATAGTTAAATTAATAGTTTTTTGTAATTTTAGTATGTAAATATAATTGAATATTGTTAAATTTTTAATGCAGATTTTTTAATTCGAGTGTGTGTAAATAGGATTATGTCCATAAACAATAAGACCTCTCCCATGTGGTCACTCTAACAACTTAATCAAATTACAATCAGTATAAAATTCAGCTAATAGTAAAATTTTATTCAAAAATGATGAGTCAACAGATAGGATAGGAAATAAGTAATACAGCCTTCTGTAATAATGTAACTTAATTTTTAACTTCTTTTTAATATGCACTTGAAACTTAAAATGCCTGCATCTGAAAAGTAAATTTGTTTGTATTAGGCTAAATAGATATTGGTATCCAGATTATTGAAACAATTACATGTTACACTTACAGGCAATTAATTATAGATTAAATTTCAGCACAAAAAATAAGACAACCAATAAAAAGATGATAATTATATAAATTAGCAGTTGGATAGTAAACTGATTGTAATGGACAAGTTTTACATATTTATTTTAATTATTTACATGCACAAATAAATAAATTGCCATCTAGTAAGGATGGCAATGCTTCCATTAGTATTTATTCATATAATATATTGTGCCACATAATTGTACACAATGTCAGATGAAGAAAGCTTTATTCAATCAAGGAGAACATTTCTTTTAACAGAGTACAAACTTCAGTGAAAAATAAGTCAATATATGCAGTAAATATAGTACTAAATTGAAATTGTAAAAAGGTGTATTTTAAGAGAATGTTTAAACACACAAAATCAGATATTGATCTTAACAAATGAATGAAGAGGGAAGTTGTTCCATATATATTAGGAACAGCAACTGAGAGAGCACAACAATATGGCTTCCTTCACCTTTTTAGATTCCATAAAATTCCTGATACTATACAGACCTGCTTTAAAAATGTGCTTATTCCTAACTACTATGGACATTAACACATTATAAATTATAGTTTATTAAAAACATTCTTTTCCCTATTCTAAATAACTATTTATTAAGGAAAATTGTGTAAATATGCTGGTAAAATTAATTTGTTTTATTACTATTGCAGATGTCATCTCTTGTTCATTACAAGTTCAAGTCCAGTCTCAACTATGATACTATCCATTTTGATGGTTCTTCAATTTCTGTGAGGGACTTAAGAAATAACATCAGAGTTAAATGCAATCTTAGATCAAATGACTATGACCTAAAACTTCAGTGCTCAAATGGCAAAGGTATGTAGCTTGTATAATTATATTTTGGATTAATACCTCCTTTTATTAATTAAGCTTTGTTATTAAGCAATATTTCATTGAAGAAAATCAATTTGTGCTAAGTCTTTAATTTTTATATTTTTGAGATTCTGTTTTATTTTTTTATTTATATGTTAATTTATATTTTAGAGTTCTCTAAAGAAGATGAGCAGATTCCTAAATACAGCAGCATTATTGTTCGTCGTGTACCTAAAGTCAATGCTGAACCCTCAAGGAAAAAAATAGCGTAAGTGTTTATATAAAAAATTCTTTAATTTGAATTGTTTATCATTTATACTGTCTTGAAATTCAGTGTATTTTGTATTTCAAACATTTAAGTTAACTTTCATTTGGATGTTGCTTGACATGCAGGTCAGGACAGTTAATTACTTGATTTGATGAGTGGAAAGTATATGCACATATCTAAGAAAATAGGTCTGCTATTATGTACATATTTTTAAATTTTGCATATATCAAGTTACATAATATTTATTTTTTTAGAAATCCAGAAGATATGACGAAGAAGGATGTCTACTTAAATGTAGGTATAATTATTTAGACCAATTCTGGACGATTCAATCTAATCTTATCAGATGTAATTCCCACTTGTTTATTGTATACATTATGTGGTCAATTGTAACAACAAGCTTTCTGTACCAATTTTTGTGTATTGTGACTTCATAATTTTACTGACGCTTCCATATTCCATTTATCCATTAGTTTTTATCAGTATAGCTCAATGCAATATTGGTTTATTCATGTAGTATTTATTTCAAAGGACATCTATTTTATTATTGAAAAAGAGGGATAATTCTCTAGTTTTTCATATATTTTTGAGTCATGCTGTGTGTCTTGTAATTATTACAGATTATCTTTTGCATTTTATTACGCGGATAGTCACTTAGATTAATTTAAAATTGATTATTAATTACCAAAAGACATTTTGTGAAATAAATCAAACCCATTCATTAATGTGTTTTGCTGTAATTATCCTAAATTTGTATTTGATCTTAATTAATTACGGTTTAAGTGACTGTCTTCATAAGAGGATTAATGAGTTTTTCATGCTTCTAATTTCTTTCAGGAAATACTGTTTATTATATACTCACCTATTTTATTGAATGTTTTATCATTATTATACATGGTTATAAACAATTACATTGTATTTACTGTAAACCACATATGCTCACATTTTTTGGGCTTTCTTGTACCTAACGTCTTTCAATAACATAGAAATATTTAACTTTTTAATTGATTATGATAAATTTTGTGCTTCTATGAAACTGATGTTTTCATTTAAAATCGACTAAAACAACGATGTCTAAAATGAATATCAAAGTCCTGGTATATGATGATCTATGATGAGAAGTTCTCTTCTGACTGACAATTATTTAAAAAGAATGCCATTTTTATCGTTATGTTGTTTCTTTCGAATAAATTCAAGTTTTATACATTATTGCTTTTATCTGTTATTGTTGTAATAGCAGATTTCACAAAATTCATTTTAATGCTCCAGCATTATAAGTATTAAATTACAATTACAAATTTTATTATTTTAGTTACGTGTCATTTTCTCTTAGCGCTTTTTAATAATATTAAATGCATCTTCAATAATAACCTTACATGCTTCGTTTCTGCCAGCCTCTGTGAAAATTTGCGGTACCTGTATTGTATGTTTTGCAAAAACGATTTCGTACTTTCTACTGTAAAATACTGGCAGCATGGGATTTTTGAACCTCCATTTGTAGTAGCTGACTAGCCAATTTTTTAAATTGTGTTAGTCACCTAAGTACTTGAATATTGCAAAATATACACAGACAAAACCTGTAAATTTCCACTTTAGCAGTTTTGATACTCAAAATCTCATTTTTCTACTATTTAATGTAAAATATCATTTCGAGGAAGAAGAGCGTTCTCGCGTCTGTTAATATTTCGCAGATACAGAAACGTCATACATCGAATACCCTTTGATGTAATAGTCCTTAATCGGCTAGATGTCAATACTCTAGTTTTAGTGAAGATGTCTCGGAAGTAGAGATTCGCTGGATTTCATTTCACTATGGTGATCTGTCCTTACTAGGTTAATTTTGTCTTAGGCAGGTAAGCAAAATTAAGCCGATTTAGTGAACCGATATTTCTTCAATTAGTTAAAAAGCGGACACTATCCCGAAAATTATAAAATGCTGGAGCTATTTGAGTTATATTAACTATGTAAATTAAAAGCTGTTTTTGAGATTTTTATTTTAGATGCAGTTGTTTACTGGGAATTCTCAAATCAGTATTTTGTAATGCCTCTTGTTTTTGTTTTGCAGCAGCCTGGTCTTTCCAGTATACCTTATCATCAGCTTGCTAAGGTAATTAGACTTGATATTATCTATTTATCATGGCAGAGTGATTTTTATTCGTTATCAATTTAAGTATTGCGGGCTGCTTTACTCGAACATCTTCACTTTGATTCATCTTTGTAAACTTTCTTCTAATATCGACAAAATGACTTAGTTTTTAGTTTTTTATAGTTGCAAATATATGCTTTTTAAACGACTGATGTATTCGTATATGACGATAATTTATGGGATACTCTCGCTTTTTCAAAATGACCTAAACTTGTTAGGCCCTTGAACATTTCAGTTTTTAATCAGGGCCAACAAATTTAGGTCTTTTTTTATCTATTGAGTAGTTCTTCTGTGGAATACACTTTACACTATAATCGATATTATTAATTTGTAAATAATTCAGTTGACTATACTGTATTTATAAGTGGGCAATAGTACTCTTGATTCTCTATGAATACTCACGTTCAGTTAATTGTTTTATATTTTAAGAAGAATTAAAAGTAGCAGATAATAGTCATTATTCTAAGTAAGTTACTGAATAACCTTAAAATAATGAAAGCTTGTTTGTTTTGGATCATTTGAAAATTAGACACTTGTCACCAAAAATGCCACGCTGGTCGATCGATCGGTAAGATATGGACCTGTTTGAAGTAAAATAAGATGATGTACGACTTCTTCAAGATTGTTTCATAACTTAACAATACGACCTTTCCTGTCTAACATATTTTATCAATCTGCTCAGAAGCATATTTATTAAATCCAATAATTATTTTATGGAGACGCAGAGCAATGTTTGGACTTATCAAATTCTTCCCACAATTTTTACTGACGTCTAGGAAAGGCTATCCATAGCTTAAGTGAAGTTTGTTAGTGAAAGCATGCTTTTAAAAATTAGAGTCTTGATACTTGTGGTGACAAAAGTCCCACGGACTAGTATATCAAAAGTATGCTTACCAAAATTCCACGAGCTAGTGCGCCATGGACGTTCTACAGTCTAATTTTGTAACAATCGAAATTTAATGATTTTTATCATAGGTAATTGCAATTTGTAGTTAAATAAGTGTGCTATGCGTTCTTAAATTGTATTAATAAAATAATGTATTCACGACAATGGACCGGCAAGGAAGTGAACTGTAATTTTCAGGAGTTCTGATGTTAAGCGCTTTTATCAAGTTTAGAATTAACTAGAGATTTGGTACTATTGATTGAAATTGTTTAACATATAATAGCTCTAGTAAGCTTATAGAACACCAGAAAATTGCAACATAGCTTATCGCATAGAGCTTTAATGCACTTATTGTGTGAATGTCGAATGGCAGTCTAAAAGAGATTGTGAAAACAATTTTGAGACCCAGATTCTGCAATCGAGACTCAACTCTGATTGAATAAGAAGTAATGACTTGGATAAATGAATGTTTACAAGTTCCATAACGAAATTTAGATTTTAGATCATAGCTGGTGAGAAATTAATTTGGAAAGATCAAAATTTTCCAATGTTATCTAAAAAATTGTCTTGTTCTGTTAATACAGTAAAACCTTCACTTAATGACCTCTTTTACCTGCACCGATATGGCTTTCTATACAAATATATATTAACGACTTTCTCCTGAACTGGACTAGTGACCGATATTATATGAGAGATAATAATAACTTACCCATTCAGAAAATGGAGATTCTGTTTTATTACAATGTTCAAATATTTGGCTCAAAATCAATTGACATATTAATTTTGCTGTTCAGTTTTATGTACTCCTTTGTCTCTGTAGCAAGCAATTAGTATATAGAAATTTGTCTTATGCATTTTATATTATTTGAATACTTTTAAGCAGATTTTAATTTGTTTTAATAAATTGCTTTCTTTCTCTATTTAACGACTTTTATTTTAAACATTTTAGTAGGTCGTTGAAGGGAGGTTTTACTGCAATCTCATTCAAAACAAATTACCTTCTTTATTAGTATGTACGGTTGCACAGTATTAGATGGCGATCGTTTACATTATTAGATTCTATTTTATTATCTACTTAAATTTTGATCTCACCTGTTAGATATTTTATTTAGTTTCTTTCCTCTTTATCAGTTATGGATTTGCTGATCAAGTTAATGGAAGTCTTTTTGTTAGACGAGTTGGTCTGCTTGTACCATCATCTGTTAAATTATAAGCCATCACAGTCTAAGGAAATTTGCTTATTTCAGGCATCAAATTTGGCCAATTCCAATCTTTCTGAGGATGAAAAGATAAAAATAATGATGAAGAACTCTTCCGATCAATATACCGAAGACAAGTAATTTAAATTTGATGGGCTCCTAATTATTTGTCAGTTATTTTTTGAAACTGAATGTCCTTTAGTCAGTTTTCACTAATTCTGCTTGTAGTTATCTGGTGAAGCCAAAACCATTTGGTGCCCCTCCCTTGTCTTACATTTGTCGCAAGTGTAACACTGGTGGTCATTGGATTCATAATTGTCCGGGTATTCGAGATGCAGCTGGCCGTCAAGTCGATATCAAAAATGTGAAGAGGCCGACTGGTATTCCCAATGATTTACTTCTGGAAGTTGATGCCGGTACGCCGGGTGCTTATCTGTCTAAAACTGGCAATTATGTTGTCCCTATAAAAGATGCGTAAGTTCATTTGATTTTGTTGAATTATGTATCTTTCAAATGATCAAAGTCTAGATTCAATGGTGGAATAAAATGTGTGTTCATTTTATCCTATTTTAGTGAGGCTTATGCTCTCGGTAAGAAAGAGAAACGTCCATTTTCTAAAGAGGAGAATCCTCCATATGTTGCTGTCGATGACAAACCGCCAGAGAATTTAAAATGTCCATTGTGCAAAGATTTACTGAAAGATGCCGTGTTGGTTTCTTGTTGTAGCGCTACTTATTGTAATGAGTGCATCATGAACAATGTTTTTCACTCCGATGAAGGTGCTAATGCTTGTCCTAACTGTAATTCTAAAATCTCTGATAATGAAAAGGATATCCTAGAAAATGCAATAATTCGTCAAATGGTGCAGGACTGGAAAAATGGAACTAAAAATATGGCTGCCATTCCTACCATGTCGTCTGCTGTTGCATCAACAGTCCCTCAACCGAAAGAAGAGCTCAGTAAGGAAGAAAAGGTATGGTATGCCTTCCTCTTATAATTTATTGTAATGCTTTTCGAACTTTGTGTTCTCCTGAATAGTCCAAATCAACTGTTCACAAGTGACTTCAATTCGATTTTTTTTTATTAGCAATAAACTATCAATCGTTTATTATTATTTAAAAAAGAAAGGCTGAGCACAAACTGCTAGAATCAATTTTATTTCACGTATTTTTGGAGAACACTCCCTTATTAAGTGATAATCTTTCTCTTTTACTTTTAAAATGCTGCTCCAGGAAACCTTCATCTATTTTAAAATAAATTTTGATTCGCCTGAGGGTTTTACGGCTGTATAAATATAATTTATTGTGCCGATTTGTTGAATAATATTCGCTGCGTCTATTTTAGGTGTTTGTAAATAACCGGCGTGTTTTAGTTCCTAAAGGTTCTCAACCAGAAGTGCTGTCACATCAAAATGAAGTTTTCAAAAAAGAAACAACTCCTTTAGCAGAGCCTTTGGAATCCTCTATCATAGAATCATCAAAGCAAGCAGATCCACTAGAAGAAGTTGCAGACAATAGTTCGATTAAGTTAGAAGATTTATCTTCAGGAGATAAGGAATCATCTCTTAACAAAGTCATTGATGAAGCTAAAACAGAAGAAGTTACTGATAATCAGGAGGAAGAATCAACAGTACTTGAGCCTACTGAAGAACCTATTTTGGAGTTAAAGTGTGAAAGTAGTGACATCCTGTCTGAAGTTGAAGATCAACCCGAATCGAACGAAAAAGAAAATAATCCTGATAATGATGATGATGATGGTGTTAAAAGTCCTACTAGTTCGATAGAAGGACATCAATCTGACAGCTCTGAGTCTGCTCTGGATAGTGAGTTAGAAAAAAGTGACGATGAATCCAACTTGCGTAGATTGCCCGAAAGAACGACATCTGACACTACTGTCAACAAAGCAATACGAGTTAAATCACCTACCAACGAATCTCCAATCAAAAGTCTCACTAATAAGACGATGCGTCATTCTTCTTCTTCGAGTAATTTAACTGTGCTTCAGAATTTTAATGTGGAGAAAGTACGACCGCGCTATTCCAATCAAAAAGAAAATGAAACTAAAAATATTAAGCCCTCTAATGTGGCTCAAAATTCAGTACCTACATCATCTTATCCCGCTTTTCCCACTAATGTGTACTATCAGCAACCAGTTGGAAATGCCATTTTCCCCAGATCTGTCGCGCCCACTCTTCCGCCTCCTGTGCATCCTTACATGCCCGATGCTAGCAATGCTGCTTATGTGGCACCCCAATTTCCCCCACCCACAGCAAACTGTTCAACAATACCCACAGTCAATACGGCTCCATGGGCATCTACTTCTGCTTACAGTATGCCCACCGTGACGACAAGCGGTCCTTATCTACCTCCTCCGCCTGGTCAGCTTCTCTCAGAAGAACAGTTTTATCAACTGAAAGCTAAATTGCTGAAAAAGTAGGCTGTAGTTAATAATTATGTTCTTAAAAACTTTTTGAGGCATTCACTTTGCCAATGCGGTCAGTTCTTCAGAATTAATCACTTTTTCTTAAGATTCATGAATTCTCATTCTTGATTTTTTTCAGATCTCGCAGAAGTCGGTCCCCCTCGAGGCATTCATCTCCCAGACGTAAAAAAATTGCGTCTCCGAAGCCTAAGAAAATAAGAAAAATCTCTCCACGTAGACGCCCATCTTTTAGTCCGCCAAGCCGGCACATTTCTCGTTCACATTCGCGCAGTGGTTCACCGTTACCGCCGAAAAAGGATCTCCGTCGCAAGCCTAAAGTTTTAAAACCCCGCCGTCAAACACCTGAACGATATTCCAGAAGCAAATCTCCGCCAAATGATTGCCATCGCAGTAGATCACCTTCACTTGTTGATGGACGCTCTTCACCTGTGTCAAGATTTGATAAAAATAAACGACATAAAGATGATCGCAAATCTTTTATAAAAAAGCTAGAAAGTCGATCCCAGGATCGTAGTCCGCGCGACCTGCCTCATGTGAGCGATTCCAGAGATGTAAACCATCGCTATTCAAGAAAACGAAACTATTCTCCTCAGAGGGATGAAACTAATCAGGAACCTTACGTTGATCCTATGATGTTTTATAAGTCAGTTTAATCTGCATACATTATTTATAATTATTGTTTTTGTTAGACAGTGCCTTAATAATTTCCATCATTTTCTTTTTAGATATATGGAACAATTTTCTAAAGTTCCACATTTGCAATATTACTCCAAACAGTACACTGGTAAGTTATGAGAAATTAGATACCACAACGTTTAATTTACACTAAATCCAAATATTAAAATTATTGAGAAAACTGGTAGATAATTTGCAACCAGACGCTTGTAGCTTACAAGTTGGATGCACCATTACTTATTGATACCCAATGTCATTGTTCATTGTCAAAATGAATTATCAATTCCCTATATAATAATATGATTGTTGGTGCATTTATTAATTCTATCGAGATATAATGAGCATTAGAATGAATAATGACGTCACACTATAATATATATATCTGTTAGATTTGATAAGACAAAATATTTTTAATTTGGAGCATTTGATGGAGAAAGAATATCTATGGCTAAGAAAGATTATGTTAATGTTTAAAGATAGTATTTGCTTGTAGTTGTACACTCTAATTCTAAATGGATTCGAATGAAGTTTTGTGCTTCAGTAATGTTCTTCAATTATCTTGGTCCATTCAGTTAACGAAGTGGTCATTAGCTGCTAAAGACTTTACAATTTAGGAAACTAATGACGTATTCATGTTGTTATTTCTATAACTTCTATATGCTTACTATGCTTTTCAGATATGATGAAACAGTTGGATCCTCGTGCACTGCGCTCCATGACTTATGGCAATCTTAAAAGTTATGCTTTTAACCGTGACGGAAAATCTTACTACAAGAACGAATATGAATATAGCCCTCACGACTATGACCATAGATATCAGCCGGCATCCCGCGACAGTTCACCACCCACGAAATACTCCAGAAAGAAATATGATTCTTCCGGACAAGAAACGCCTGTGAAAGCGAAAATATTGGCGGATAATTTTAAATCACGAAAACGTCCAATTTATAAACCTAGATCTAAAGAACTATCCGCGTCGCCCAAATTGAGAGAAAGTCATACTGAGGCGTATTCGAGATCTGCGTCTCCTATTGAAGAGTATGTGCGAAAAGACCCATCATCTAAAATATCAAAATACCGTCCAAAATCACACTCTAATTCCAAGAAATCTGTTACTCCTGAATCAAATGAAGATATTAAGAATTTGTCATCCGATAGTGACACGCGCTCTCGTGCAAAAAGGCATAAATCAACTAGAGAACTGAACAATCGAAAGGAGAAATTAAAAAAGCGTAGTAGATCTCCTTCTTTAATTAAGGAGAAAGAAAGCAAACTAATCAAGAAGCAATCGAAAAGTAAAGTGAGTCATCAGCCCGCTGCAGATGATATTGAAGAGATAACCGAAGGAAGGAGAAGAAAATCTGCTAAGAAGAATGAAAAGCCTGATTCCCAAAAGACTACAGAAGAAGAATATGTACCAAAGCGTTTAAGAAAAGAAAGGGGAAGTTATCAGAATGATAAATCCAACTACAAAAAAAGTTCTTCCTCGTCTAATTATTCCGAGAAAGATGCTCTTAATAACGATGAATCAGATGATCAATCCTATGAAGAATCATCTAAAAAGAAAGTGGTTGAAAGACAGGAGTCTCGATTAAGTCAGAAGTACAATCATTTAGAAATTTATGCGGGTTCAGATAATGAATTTCTAGATGATTGGGAAGTGGACGATGATGCTCCAGCTCGACCTGTTTCTATGATTTCACGAGTTGTATCGCCAAAGTATGTTTAAAATATAACAATTGTGACATTAATATGTATTCAGTTTTTAAAATTAATAATAATAAGATTTAAAACGAAGAATTTTAATTTGTAATATAATATAAGTCTATAATTAATATCAGTTTCAATCCATGATCCTAATTTTTCAATACTTTTTAGACTAAATCGAAACGATGTTGAAGATAGTAATGACGACGAAACTGCTGATGACTCCTCAAAGAAAAGGAAGAAACACAAAAAAGATTCTAAGAAAAAGAAAAAACACAGAAAGCATAAGAAGCACAAATCTTCAAAGGTTTCTGATGACTTGGAATAAAACTTTAAAAAAATGCGCTTTCATTTCATATTGTAAATAATGTAGTAGTTTAAATTATTGTATATACGTATTTGCACTTCATATTTTGAATTTAATTATTAAATGATTGTATTTCTACAGTTTTCAATGCATTTAGATATTTGTGAATTGTTCTTTTATTGTTGCATCCATTGTAAATGTGTCCTTGATTGATTCAGCACTGCATGACTAAAACTAAATTTCGTTTGTCTATCTATAATTCGATAATGTATCATGCAGAGTATTTTTTAATGAAATATATTCCAATTCCTTACTGTGAATAAATTTTTTTAACAGTTGCACTCCATAAATTTGTTAAAGATTTATATACAGAAAATATGTAAAGTGAATTCGTATTCGGTATGTTATCCAATCTATTGTATGGTATATTATATTGAATACAATTTTTAGAAAACAGGAAATTGATTAATTTTATTAAATTCTTGATGTATTTATCTACCTTTGCATTCTTAAACGACCTATGTAAATCTATTTATCACATGTTTATTGGAATTTCTGTTTTAATAAAGTCTTATTTAATATTGTATTCATTAGTCTTTTTATTTTACAACCGTCTTTAACTTTATAATCTCTTTAAGGAGAATCAAGAAAATTCAATATTGAAATATATAATAATTGAAATCAATATTATCTCAAAAAGTAAAATACATTGAATTTTTATTTATCTCAATAGCTAAACATTAGCAACAACAAAGGTAATTTAATTTGTGCCTTCAACACTGAAAGATTCTCCATTGATTTTACGTTTAGAGATCACTCGACTAAGAAGCATTGAAGTGACGCAATTATACAATGAATGAAATTAACAGAGTATAGACAAAATTCTGTGGAAATTACGACTTCCATAGTAATTATATAATGAAAACATGGTTTAAATAGGCTAAATATATTTATGTATGCGCTTACACAAATTTAAAATTTCAGATTTTGTTAACATTTAATTTTCTGACTTGCATTTGCTTATTATAATGACAACTTTTTTTTACAATAGATATTTACCAGACCTTATTGATGAAAAGGATATTATTGTACTAGACTTCTTAAAAGCTGCTGAAACAATCCCTGAATTTTTTGGTAATATTTGTTGTCTATAAGTATGTATTGATAAGAATTCAAAATGATGTTACTATAATTACTGTGCTATTTATATTTGTGTATATTAGAAATATGTATTAATTTTTTTAAAACATATACTATCAAGTACGTAACTGTAAATATGTTATTTTGCTAGATATTTAGAATGGGAACAAATATAATTTTCTGATATCTATACACTGCAAATAAAAATGTCAAATTAAACTGACCCAATTATCAATATGGTTATATCAACCATCATATTCAGTGTTCTAGTAAATTGCTTGTGTTCTGCCTTACTTTAATAATCATACAAGCTATAATACTTTGCAATAACAATAATTTGTTTGCATCATTATATAAATGTGGAATTTATAATTTTATTCATAATTTAGATAAATAAAGCAATAACATTATTGCTAAAATTAATATTTCCAACTGTTTTTTCTCACCCATTTATAATTATGGTTTCACATTTTAGTTTTTTTCTTAATTATTTTTTTCTAGTAAGTTCATTATTACAATTTATTTGTAGTTTAAAACAAGCTTCACAAATTATATTATTTTATAATAATAAAAAGTTCCTAATTGGGCCACAACAATGATATGAAATATAATTTTAATATGCATTTGTTATAATGTTAAGAAATAAATATCAATAAAATAGCTACCTAAATAAAGAGAAGGTAACATTATCCCAAAAAACTGTGTTGTATCTATTAGCTTTCATTTTTCAAAGATTACTGACATTTTTTCTATGAGTTATTTTGGTAATTTTTTTTATTTATAATTTTGGTATTTTGAAATATAACCCAGAAAATGTCATCAATCTTTGAAAGAAATTATGTAAATGGAATTTCTATATATATTTAATATGTTTCTATATATTGTATACCTAAGTTACCTACTATAATCCTAAAACACAATGTATCAAGGTTGATGAAGCATATTAGACTAGAAATTCAGGTATCAACTCCTATGAACAAAATAGTACTTGAAAGGTAATACCTAATTTGATATTCTAATTGGTTAATCTCAAAAAGTTGATCATATTGATACAAAACATTATTATTACATATGACATTTACAGGTATAATTTGGTATGATAAGAAGAAATGAAATGCTGCCTAATTATCTCATTAAATTAGTTGCATTGATATAGAATGTCCTTCAATATAATCAAAACATTTCAAATTACTGCAGATGTTTTAGTTTCTAATGTATTGTCTTCATTTAGATATGCTTGGAACTGCTATGAAAATACCTAAAAAAGATATTGAAGGAAACATGAAAGTGAGCTTTAAAATAATTTTATCTCTTGAAGGGAAATTAGGTACTAGCAAAAATATGAATATGAATACTGCTCTTGATATTTTGAGCAATCTTTTATATTTTTACTATCATGTAAGTATTATATTTTTATATTAATTATACCCTCATATAATAAGCATAGTCATCATTTGGAAAACTGAATTAAAACATATGAACAATTTTTAAACACTCTACGTGTATTTTGAATAATAATTAAATGTTTCAGGTGGAGTGTGGTCATATTTCCGCTATCAATATTCAAGATGTACTGTTTTAAAAATATATGCTATGATGTTTTTTTTTAGAAAATTGGAAATGCTTATAATTCGCTGAAAGGACGAGCCACAACACTAAGAAATCTTTTAGAGGAAGAGAAAAAAAATGGCAGCTTTAAAAATGACTCGTCTGGTTCTGTTGGTCTGCTTTGGTTTACTAGAACTTTAGAATTTATTGTTGAATTAATGATTGGTATTTTGAGTAAAAGGAATGTTGCTGCTGGTGATTATAATGACAGTTTATCTGATATTGCTCGGAGTGCTTATGAAAATAGTTTAAAAAGGCATCACAACTATTTGATGGGAAAAGCTTTCGGAGTAAGTTAATAATCATATTTACCTCTAGTATAGTTTAAAAGTTCGATTGTACATATATGTAACATCATAGTTATTTAATTAAGGGCTGGTTTCCATACTGATGAAGATATATTTTATCCGCGCAGATATTCTTTAAGATGCTTTAATCTATTCAAGCCTTATATTCTTTGTTGCTTCTTTTATCAGATTTCAACATTTTGAAAGTCTTATGACAAAGGTCAAACAATATGAGAACAATTAGCTCCTCACCAAAAGACTAAAATGGCTGTTATGCACGACGTTTGAGAAAAATTTAAAAAAAACATGAAATATACGGATATAGTAGAGCCTATACGACCAAGTGAACCAATAACTAAAAATCGTCGCAAAAGTCGTTCTCTTTAAATAGTGAATAATTGGTCAGTTTGTATAACACACCTTTGACTTTTCATTTGGTTTAACAAGGAGGGGGATATCTTCTATGATGCCTAATAAGGTTGAAACAGTCTGTATCGGGTTGGGATCCTTCTTTGTTACACTACTTGATGCGTTAAGTAGTGTGTACAAATCCTGACGATTATTTATTATTGGCTTTTGTCAATTGTTTTATGAAGATCTTTATATTTAACTGATCATAAGTTATAGTTTAATATTATACTGAAATACTACCTAATTGGAAAACATAAAATGAGGAAGATTTGTCTTTAAAAGTGGTTGGTTTTCTACACCGAAAACAATTAAAAAGCTCTATCATTTCTTCTGCAAATTAAGTCAACCTAAAATGAATTCCTATTGTTCACATCACCACACTGTATGATGCTCTCATGTGGGAAACTCCCTACCTGCGGTGTGCGTCATCAACTCCTCAGCTGTGAGCGCTTCATTAGAATTGCTGCATCCACTATGTGGAATCCATTGTCATAATCCTGTAGTCAGTCAGTCTGTAGAATTAGTTCTGTTCTGTAGTTTATAGTCATCATATATGAAATGCTAAAAGATTACTTTAGAATTGACTGTGTTAAAACAATAATTTTGATTGTCTAGTCTTTTATCTAAACGTATTTATTAGGCGTATCAGCTGATTTTGTTTTAGTAAATCAGCACTTCATTTCGTCTATATATTTGATGGTCTATTCATTTTTAGCTTTGTAGTTTTGAGAATGTTTGCGTTGCTATGCGTATCTAAGGGGTTGTGTAGTATATAGAGGAATGCCTAAATTTAATTTTCTAGTTGTCGCGATTTATACACTTGAGATTAAAAGAATTTCATCTGAAAAGTACTATAGCTAATATACTATATAGCCAATAGCTTTTGTAAATCTCTGCCTGTAAAAAAAATTTTATTACCTATTTCAATGTTGAACAAAAACTCTGAACATTTATTGAAGTGTTTATAAACAATAAACAATCGCATTAATTATGTAAAGTTCATTCCTATATAATTGATTCTTGATAGAAATAAACGCGTGTGTATATTAAAAATAATTGTTTGTAGATTGTTTTATACGCTTGTCCCAAATGCTCCGTACTAATAAAGAAGCTCGCATATGATGTGGATGGATTGCAAGATGAAGTAATTTCCTATTATATTGTCAAACAATATTGAGCATTCAATTTTTAAAATTATCCTCCTGGGATAATGTCCAAACTACCAGCCAAGACATAAAAATTTTTTTCTCTCCCTCTCCCTTTCTATGCTCTTTCTTTCTCTCCCTCCCTCTCTATGCTCTCCTTTTCTCTCTCTCTCTCTCCTTCTCTATGTTTTCTTTCTCTACTAGTACTCCTTTCTATGCTCTTTCTTTGTCTCCCTCCCTCTCTATGCTCTCTCTCTCTCTCTCTCTCCCTTTCTATGCTCTTTCTTTCTCTCTCTCTCTCACTTTCTATGCTCTTTCTTTCTCTCCCTCCCTCTCTATGCTCTCATTTTCTCTCTCTCTCTCTCCTTCTCTATGTTTTCTTTCTCTACTCCTTTCTATGCTCGCCTCTTTCTTTGTCTCCCTCTCTCTCCCTTTCTATGCTCTTTCTTTCTCTCTCTCTCCCTCTATGCTCTCTCTTTCTCTCTTCTCTATGCTTTCTTTCTCTCCTTCCCTTTATGCTCTCTCGGTCTCTCTTTCTCTCCCTGTCTCTCTCTCTCCCCCCTCTATGCTTTCTCTCTCTCTCTCTATGCTCTCTCTCTCTTACCATTAATGCTTTCTCTTTATGTTCTCTTCGTATTCAAGTTTTTCCTCTATTCTAAATCGCGCATGTATCGAGAGAATAATATAGTGTTTAACATGACTGCAAAATGGTTTTACACTGAAAATTCTTTTATCCAACTTAGTTTGTCTGAAATTAACATTAGACTCAAACACTGCAATATTATTCGTCATATCGATAAACATGTTCCTTGTTTATTATATTATATTGTCAGTAATTATAATAACTATATAATTAATCGTTAATATAAAATTTCAAAATTAAGTTTTGATATCTAGTAAATACCTACTAGATAAATATTCTTCATCTTCATCTTCATTATTTATTGTTAACAGTAGAAAGTGCTGCTGATAGGTTCATTGAATCCACCTTTAAATAAGAATGAAGAACCCACATCTCTCTCTCTCTCTCTCATTCATTCATTCATCGACCGGTGTGTTGTCACGTGTCACTTCATTATACTTCACATTCAGCCTCATTTCTCTCTCTCTCTCTCTCTCTCTCTCTCGACAATATTATACTGGTAGTATGGTAGTTGTCTTTTAGATTTCTCTCGTATGTATTCGTGCCTATGTATAGTGGAATGAATGTCATTATTATTAGGAATTTACGCTCAAACTACAACAGAACATCAGCGACGACTATGATATTATGCAATTAACAACATTGGTTAATTTCTTTTCAATGATGACCATTGTTGGTCTATTGTTCAGAAACTATTCATAGTAGGTAGGTAGGTAGAATCCATCTATCTCTTGCATTGCTATATATTGTGCTCTGTACCTACTATAATGTAGATAAATACCTACCGTATCTGTTATTTCTTATGCAAGCTCTTTCTTTCTTCAGCCATTCTATCATTGTAACCATGGTAATGGAATCACTTATCTCCCCACTATGTACTTGTTTGCTCTATCTTTTATAAGTTTAAGATACTGCGAGAAATTCATCAATATGAGTCTTGCATGTAATCTTAGATTATACATATTATGTATTTAGTCCTATAATAGAAATGAAATAGAATAAGTTGTGTAATGAATGATTTCGAAATATAATAAAGTTTAAATTCAAATATGTAGTATAAAATGTTTATCATTATCTTTAAATGTGTCGTTTGCTTTCAAAAAAAACGATTTCTTTCTGAGAAATTATTTTGTTGTTTTAATTAAACGAGTTTCGGTTTCGTCTTTTATTTCAAATTTATTTTCATTCCATTTGTTGTAGGTTTATTCTTCTTTGGAAGATTTTATCATTCGAGTGAAGCCGATTCTTGCAGCGACAATGCAAATACTTTTCGATTATCAATTGGAAAAGCCAAAATCATGATATTATCAATAGAGATGATGTCAGAACTTTTATATTTTAGTAATCACCAAGTGCATTGAAAGAAAATTCCGTCTACATATATAATAGTTTGATATGTATACCTAAATTTAATTGTTATAATATGCTCGTATATTTACTCAAGATTTTCGGCATTTCCATGACTTCCTCGAAAATTTGAGTCTCAGTCACTTTGCGTAATTCAAATCGATTTTTATGAATTTTGAAAAATTTATTCTCACTTACGTAAACCCACTGCCCTTTCTAACATTCTTCGTTCCTATATCTATAAAAAAGGCTGTTTTTGTTTATTTGTTTGTTTCGTTGTAATTTGTATTGCCAAATACTCGTATCTTATCTTATCTTATTTTGAATTTGACGCTATCGTCCAATTTGTCGTCCAATCATTAAGTATTCGTTTTACACCTTTTATAACTGAAGCTTTTATCGTCATACGGTCATCTTTCTTATAACCTGACACTGACAAGCCGGTTACTTGCTTCGCTTATCTTCTTCATCAAATTTGATGTAGATTGATTGGCCTTACGATCATCTAGCAAAACTCTGGTTCTCACAAATCAATCTACTATTCACGTAATTTCACGTATAGAAACTGTAAAAGAGAATACTATATACTTATTTCAATGTTGATTCTTGTTATCGTATTCTGGGGGTGGGGCACTTTATAGCTGCTTGCTCATGTCCCATCCAAAAATTTTAATTCTTTTAGTTAATGAATTACTATATGAAATATAAATTAATTCGATATTTTTGTATGTACATATATTTTAATGCGTTTGTTTATAATAATACAATTTTTTCAAATTATATTAACTTATTTTCAGAAATTGTTTTGTTGATTTGATTAAAAGAATAAACATAATATGTGTTGCTTGTGGAATACTTAATTATAAGTACCTATCTCATTTTATTTTTAATGTGCCTAAAAACACTAACAATATTAAAAACAGGATATAAATCAAATTATATTAATGATTTATTTTAATAATTAAATAGATTATCAAAGAGCAATTATCATTATTATGATCAAATAAAGCAGCTCCTAAATCAATTATCTTTGATATAACAGCAATTATGCATTTTCGTAGAAAATGATAGATTATATATAATTATTCAAAAGTAAAATATTATGCACCAACTATTTGAGAAATAATCACGAAATACAATAAATTAATGTTTATTTCATATTTACATTTCCCAATTAAGGTCGCAAATTATAAAAATCATTGTACCTATAGCTTTTTTGTCTATCTTAAATCGGTGTTGCAATTTACATTTTTATATACAAGTTAAAATTGTTTTAAAGCCAAAAGTTATTAGCTATATATATATTAATTATATTGTTTTGTAGAACAAAATCCTGTCGTCGAGGCCTGATGTCATTTTCCCTGTTACTTTGTCTGTGCCTGATGTCGCAAGACATGGAGTTATTTGCATAGACTGTAGGGCAAATATTGTTTCGTATAATTTTTAATTACAGATATACATCTAGAAAGTATCTGTACTAATTAAAACTTATCGAAACAATTTTTACAACAAAAGATCTTTGCGTTAGAGCGCAATTTTTACCTCATTTTTAATGCTTTTCATTTGATTCTACCGTTTTAGTTAGCGAACATAATTTTTTGGAATATTATTCCATAGTAAGTAACAGAAGATACTACTTACGAAGTTATCAATATTTCAATAATAATGCTAACCTAAATAATGCTAATGGAGTAGAGCTTATACATTTTTTAAGGGAATCTATTTTTAAACATTTAATTGTACATAACTCTATTTATATTCAAATTCAAGTCAGTAACACATTTCTAACCCCTTGCTACTCGAGTTTGCTAAAGGAGAATATTTGTTTATAATGAAATTTAGCTTTTGCAACTACTGTCTTTAACTTTCTAATATTTCTCAACGTTGTTCAATTTATAACAATGATTAAACATACAAAATTTAAAGTGTCAACTCTTATTAAAAAGCCAGAATATATAAGAAACATATGTATTCTTGCTCATGTTGATCATGGTAATTATGTTTATTGATTGTTATTGTTAATTTACCATGTAAATTTACTAAAGAAACATTTTAATACTAATAATGCCCAAATGGTTTGATAACATCTGTGAAGTAAAATATAAAATTCACATATTATGTTTCTAATTGTAGTAATTATTATACTTAATTTCTTTTGTCAGGTATTATTAAAGATACCTGTCAGTATACATTATATAAATGGCCATACTGATACTACTAAATTGAAAAACTGAAGCATATTGTCTATTGATACAAATGCACCAAATTAGATCAAAATATTTGATTTAATTAGACACTCTAATTTGCATTGATGAAAATTAAAAAGAAAAGAGTAATTTTTCTTCAAGTAAAACTTTTAACCTCACTCGTTTACTACTCAGTAGCTCACTTCACTGTGCGAGCTATTTGTACTTTGACTGCACTATTTGCAACTAGTTATGCATTATTTTATCAGAAACAACTTATTCTTGTCTCTCTTTATACTACTTCTGATAGCAGAGTTACAAATAGGAATCTCACTAATGGTTTGAAGTTACATTTTATGGAATGGCTATATAGATTCTTAACTGTTAAATATTATACAATATTTATATATAAAGAAATAACAATTATACAATATTAAAATTATTATGCAAATTTTGGCTTTAAAATTTTATAGAAATTTAATTATAGTGTGTCTGTTGAATGGCAATAATAAATATGAATTGTGATAGAATTAGGGTAAACTTATATGAGTATTACTAAAAAAAATTATTTTCACTCTTTCTTTGAAAGAGCACAGGTGATACTTGATCATAGGTAGCCTCATATTGAAATTAAGCTTTTCCAATTTTGTGTAAATAACATATCCATCATTCTTTATAAATCTCTTATCTGAGCTTTTAAATATATCAATCATCTGATATTGAATAAATAAAATTTATTTATTTATTTGTACTAAAGGTAAAACAAAACAAAAGGGCAAATACTGTCATAAGAATGCCAGTGCTTATGTACTACCTATACATTTTTGAAATAATTATATAAACAATTTTTAACAATACACAAACTTGAGGAATATCATTACTTAAAGAATTCCAAATGGGAACAACTCTATGTAAAAAAAAGAAAATTCTACTATGTGTAAAGCGATAAACCATATGCTGATTAAATATACCTCTGTATTGTTGAAAAGACTGTAAGTCTAAACTTTGGAATCTATCATCAGAGTTATTAAAAAGAATGGGAATGATGATACACTGATCGTGTAAAGTATTTCTAGACTTTTACATATTGCCGTATGACATGGTCAAATAATTTGTGAATGGAAAATGGTTAGTATACCGAATCCCCCATGGTGCTATTAAGAGTTTTACAATTATTTTGATGTTTATCTAGAATATTATTTGAAACTTTGCTCTTCAATTTCAGGTAAAACCACCTTGGCAGATAATCTCTTGGTAACAAATGGTATAATATCTCCTCGTCTTGCTGGAAAGCTTCGCTATATGGACAGTTTAGAGGAGGAGCAAGCACGAGGTATAACAATGAAATCAAGTGCCGTTGCACTATTGCTTGAACAGTCAGCATTATCAGACACTGTCTCTACTGCAGTCCATCTAATTAATCTGATAGACTCACCAGGTCATATCGACTTTTCCAGTGAAGTGTCAACTGCTGTGAGACTGTGTGATGGAGCAATTCTGCTCATTGATGTGGTAGAAGGTGTCTGTCCGCAAGTAAATTTTATAGAGAAATATTTTTACTAATATCTTTGGTATACAATATTAACTATAAATTTGTTAGTCTATAAACACTTTATACTTAAAACTATGGGACTGTTTCTCGTTTTCATTAACCTATATGTCACTTTATGAATGATTATTGCAGACTCGAGCAGTGATCCGCCAGTCTTGGCAAGAGAAAATCAAACTTGTGCTAGTACTCAATAAGATTGATCGGCTCATATTGGAATTGAAGCTGAGTCCTGAGCAAGCTTATCGTCACCTATCCCACATTATCGAATCTGTGAACTCAGTCATGGCGGAGCTCTTTGCCGCCGATGTGATGGCCAAGCAGCACACGACAACAGACTCTCCACTCAGTCCCACCGAGAAGTCTGACTCTCACGTTTATAATTGGTGCAGCGGTCTCGATTCGGCTGACGATTATAACATTTACTTTTCTCCAGACCGAGGCAATATCGTATTCGCTTCTGCGTGGGATGGTTGGGGATTTAGAATATCGGACTTTGCCAGAATTTATTCAGAGAAGTTGGGCTGTAAGCATGAAGTGTTGGAGAAGACGTTGTGGGGAGATTATTATTTAAGCGCAGGCGCAAAATCTGATAAGAAAGATGCACCGAAAATATTAAAGGGTGCCTTCGCACGTGGAAAGAAGCCATTGTTTGTTTCGATGATTCTAGAACAGGTAATTGAACTACAATACTTACTTATTTCATTTTAAGATATTTGAGAGTGATGATGGGTTATTATTTGGAAATTTAACATCCTAACACGTGAAGAATCTCCAATATTGCTTTTTAGATTTGGAATCTGTATACAGCTGTATTAGAGAGCGATGAATCCGCTACAAATCGAATAATCAAATCTTTATGTCTGCAAATCAAACCCAGAGATTTACGACAGTCAGATAAGCGCATATTACTCTCATGCATAGCTGGTCAGTGGCTGCCTCTGGCAAAATCAGTACTGTCCATGGTGGTGAATGTGTGCCCATCTTCCAGTCAATTAACGGAAGAGAAAGTTGAGAGTCTTCTTACTTCTTATAAACTTTCACGCCTTGATTTATCTCATCAATGGAAACATTTGAAACAATGTGAGAATATTTCTCATTTCATATCTCACTACTTACATTCCAATTCAGTAGTAAATCATCTTTCGCTATTATTTATTTTTCTAAAGCATTTTTAGAGTGCAGTAGTGCGGATGATAAACCAACGGTAGCATTTATATCGAAAATGTTTACTGCCGATCGAGCTACACTTCAAGTTGAATACAAGTAAGAATTATCAATATAATTTATTGATTTGGATCAGTGTTATAAATAATAAGCTATTCATTTTCGTTTTTTATATAGACCTTTGACTCTAGAAGAATTAAAATTGAAGAAAGTTGGAGCCAGAGAGGCGTATAAAGCTGCCGGTGAAGTGGTAGCGTCTGAATCTTTAGTAGACGATGAACATCTGGAGAAAGAGGATTTACATCAAGATTTCATTGCCTTTGCTCGCGTTTATAGTGGTAGAATTTATGCAAATCAGAAAATATTTATTCTTGGACCGAGATATAATCCACATAAGGTAAGAAAGAAAACGATTCTAGAACATTCATAACCATAACAAAGTCATACAAAATAAGAAATTTAACGGAATATGAGAATATTTCTTATTTTCTGTTTTACTACTTGAGTAGTAAATATCTATCTATTATTTTTAAATAAATATCTGGAAATTGTTGTTATGTTTAGGTTGATTCGTCTCTTCTTACGAAAAGTCCTGATGAATTTCCAGAGGGTCCGCTCGAAGGAGTAAAGCATGTGTCCGTGAGAAAGATCAAAATGGTATATCAGCTACTGTGTCGTGAGTTGATACCGTTGGATGAGTGGGGTATGCCCGCTGGTAACATCATGGGTATTTCCGGTCTATCTGAGGATGTGATTAAGAGCGCGACTCTCTCCGACTCATTGAATTGTCCCAGTTTCAGTGAGATGCAGAATGCTGCCGCTCCCATAGTCTGCGTATCCGTGGAGCCGCAGTCATCGCATGATATTGGTCGACTGGAGAGAGCGCTGAAACTCTTGGAGAGAGCTGATCCTTCAGTGGAAGTAGGTCGCTTAACCCTTATCGACACCAATCAGATTGATTTTCTCTTTGTTAAGTGTTGAATATATCTGTATCAACTGTTGATTCATGAGTAAGAATACAACTGAGCAGTGGATGTATCAACTGTTGATTCATAAGTAAGAATACAACTGAGCAGTGGATGTATC
>JAYMFX010116549.1:0-12694 GCA_036784945.1 Monocelis spectator | reverse complement strand
GACTCGAGTGACTGTTCACTCCATTGTGCAAGTCCCATACCCGTTACACTACAAAAGTCTTCTAGGTTGAAAAAAAATCGATAAAAATCAATATTTGACCCTACAAAAAAAGACACCGATAGAATTGAAAAACTTTGATTGCAAAACGTTTGTTGTTCAATTTATTATCGTAATTTACCAACCTTTTTTCTGGAGATTTTTTAAAACATGTTTTATAATGTGTTACATATATTCAGAAATTTAAAAATCAATAAAAATCAATATTTGACCTTACAAAAAGACATCGATAGAAGATTTTAATTTTAACTGCAAAACATTCCCAGATCGATGTACAATTATAATTAGCAAGCAAGCAGTCTGGAGATTTTTTTGTGGATAAAAATTTTTTAAACCTACCGTGTTGGCGTGTTACAGCAATTTATTTGCTTCAACTTGACTGACCCACTTGTCAACATGGTTAGACGTCAAGTTATGAGATTAAACAATCAGAATGTTTTTGCAAACAACCAATCAAATTTGAGTATTTCCATCTATAACTTGACGGACCCATTTGTCAATATGGTTGACATTTTTGATTTGTAGTGTACTTGGTTATAATATCTAAGTAGTTTGACTGTGCATCTATGGGCAAGGATATGCTAAGCAGCCATGTATATAGATGGACGCACAGTCAAACAACTTGCATGTTATAACTAATGTGCATGCTGATTCTTTTCACTCTCATAGAGTAATTATCGAAAAAGTTCGGACTGTCTGTATATCATAAGTCTAGTTAACTAAATAATACAAATGTTCTCTCTAATAGGCACATTCACATACACACATCACATAGTATGGCTGCTCTGCAGACAGGATATAGAGTTCTGCAATGAATTATGAATGAAAAATACTGGGAATAGTCCTGTGTGACAAAGATTATTTATACTATATTGGAATCAATAAACATTTCATACTTACAGATCTATTTTCTTAAAAGCATGGTAACCCATTGGAATTAGAAGTATGAGTGAACTACTTAATTGCAAAATAGAAAGGAATATATTGAGATTACAGCCTCCTTTAGAACCAAAATAATAAATAAAAAACTTGAGATTTCCTTTTTTCTCTGGCATATAGCTTCCCCTCATGAATATGGGACAGTTTCCTTTGAAATCTTTCATCAATATATATAACGGAATGTAGTAGAATAATGATAATACAATCAAACATAGAAGAAGAAGAACGTGAGTAAAAATTAAGCAACGACCGGTCCCTTGCATTTTTAATTTTTGGCAGATTTTCGAAATACTTAGTTTACAGCAAGAACATCAAACTATTAAAACAAAATAAAACACGACCAAAAAAGGAAAGTGATAATATGAAAAGATAAATTAAATAGCATAAAGTTCTGAATCTGTAAGTGGTAAGTTTATTTAAACTTAGTTTGGCACATAAGTATTTAAGAAATATACTTTTAATGAAAAGCCAACAGGAGGAGTTTATCCAATACCTCGACCATCTAAAAAACGTGAAAGGATATTTCTATTATATACCCTTTCCTCTATATTCTCCATGCACTGTAAGTAGAACCCAAAGTAAAACTTTACCAACGCATCCATAGATTGTAATAGGAAATTTATACTATCTATGCATAGAAAAAAAGAACAACAGCAGAAAGAAAAAATTGCTAGGTGAATTACGTGAATATTCATGTAGCCCTCATACTAAACATTTTCGATTATAATCAGGAAATGGAGGAAATCAGGGAATGCTATTTTGGTAATAATAATAAAATTTTATTTAGGATCGAAGAAGAAAGATTTATAGATAAATAATTATTTGACTGCCCAAAAGAGATTTTGCATTTCTTCAAACTTTCCTGTGTAAGCCGAATCGAATAATCACTATTTTTGAAGAAGTCGATTTTTCGCCGCGTCCCAGAGTTTATAGAAGTAAAGGCCTATTCACACTGCCAGCGACACGAAATTTTAAGTTGAATAATATTGAAATGAATGAGGGCCCTGCGGCCCTCATTCGTCACACTGCGGCGAAGCGAAGCTGCGCGACGCGAAATTCGAAAGTTGAAATTAGTAGGGTAAGATACATTTTTGAATAAAATAAATATCTTTAAATTTTCGCGTCGTGTCGCCCGCAGTGTGAATGGGCCTTAAGGCTTCTATAATCTCTGGGTGAGTCCTTAAGCTGTGTTTGATACGAAAACATTTTCGACTAGGCTTTTCTGAATCTTTAAGAATAACGAGATCAATATAGCATCAATCTAGTAGTTCTCTTCTAACTCTTGAATATCGTACAAATAAAAATAAGAATCAGCTCTTTCCCATGACTCGAGACCGACATAACGCAAGATCATGTTAACGAAGTATTCGAATTTTCTAAATCAAACAATCTTAAATGATGCTCCACCCAGAAAAAACTCATAAACTTCGCATCTGCTTCTCGAAACAACAGCATAACGTGAACCCGTTAAAAGTCTCAAACACACAAATAACACCTGTCAAACAGGTTAAATGCCTCGGAGAGTAACCATCAGCGACAATCTAAAATGGGACGCGAACGTTGACGAAATATGTACGAAGGCTGCCAAACGTCTCTATTTACTGCGACTATACTTATACTATAAGGTCCAAAGCCATAGCAGCAAAGATATATTCCATGTGGTGCTCCTCAATACGCTCTTTGCGAGTACGCATGCCCAGTATGGCATTTCTCACTCAACTACTACCATATCGTTCGAAAAAATTGAAAGGATCCAACGTCTGGCTTTGAAGAATCTACCGAAACGAATCCTACAGAACAGCTCTCCAAAGTTCAGGCCTGAAGAAGCTCCATGATCGCCGATCGTTACATCTGACGACTAAAGCCAACCTCCCTCACCAAATCCCACAACGCAGGAAATCAACAGAACCCTTAATTAGGAACCAGACAACATTTAATAATTCTTACATTATTGACGGTCTATACGACATACGAATCAATAAGATTGGTAGAGTTCTCTTACGTTTTTAACGCATTTTTAAACTTTTATTTATTTTTAATCCTTGTCGGGTCTAAGACAAATAACACATAAGATTCTTAACTGAAGTATTAAGACTATGGAGTGTTATACTCGATCTTATCGACCACGTGGAAGTTTAATTCGAAGGCAGAACTGTTGAATGAATCAATTATACATATCTTCTTAATACGAACGCGGAACAAAAGCGAAAAAAATATGACCAGATGCGATTATATATTCGGAATACCTACAGATCAACAGTCGTCTATGCGTAAGAGTAGTAAGAGAAAATTTAAATCAACAATTATTTTTTATATTTTTTAAATAAGGTTGAAGTTTTACATGTAAATATAATAAAAATAGAACCCCTTGCACTTATGTAATGTACAAACATGAAAATCCCTCTTAAAAAATACAGTAACAAAATGCAAATTCATTAAAAGTGAAAACAGCAAATAATCCATGATAAATTGTTATTAGCAAACGAAGAAAATATAAATGGCACAATCCTATAACAAAAATCTATAAGGTTGCGAATAACAATTAAAAAAAACAAGTCGTAAATTATTTTAATTAAAAATCTGGTCATTCGCCTGATGATTATGTAGAAAATCGATAGAATGAAGATTATGTCAAAGGTAATTTGAATGAAATTACAATAAAAGAAACAAAACAAAAATTCATCCCAAATTACAAAGTAAAGTTTATTTTTTATACCAAGAGACCACAAATTAATCAAATACAGTAAGTAATACAGCCTCATAATTTTTGATAGGTGAGTCATTCCCATAATGATTAAATTTATAGAGAAAACTGGAGTTTATTAGGCACAATGTATGATAAAAAATGAGCACAGCAATCTAACTCAACAGGCAGGTTGGTAATTTTATTTAAATTTTCCACACCAAGCAGATGACTCAACCTTAGGAGAAGAATTGGTCGATGGTTCGCGATCTCCTATGCTGGGAAAATCCTGTTGACTCTGTGTATCAGGTACAGCCCAAGGAGCTCCAGATACAACAAAACCTGGCTGAGAAGAACGATCCTTATTTTGGGATCTCCCACCTTTGCCCTTGAATTGAGCACCATCTTTAAGCATAGAGTTTTGTTCCTCCCATTCTTCCATCTCGTCAATCTAAATTAAAATCTCAATTAAGTAAAATGTTATTAAGTCACTTGCCTAAATCAACCATCAAATTAAAATCAACATTTACCATTTCATTTGCTCTATTAATGAGATAATCACAGGCTCTGTCAACATTTTCCGGCTCTCCTACAACACGCACGATATTCAAAGAATCGCCTTCTGCATCACGACCAGGAAACGTAAGTTCAACTTTATATTCTGCCATTATTTGTTTCAAAGAACGACCTTTGTTTCCAATTAAGCGAGGATGAACCTAGAAATAAACCAAATAATAAAAAATTTCGAAATAAGAATTTAAAAAATCTAGGCGGTTAAAATGTTAAAGTAAAAATTATTAACTTGATAACATGCATATTTTAAACTTCCTTAAAATTACAATTAAAGATCAACACTGAAATAACAATTCAGTGAACATGATCAAAATTACAAAAATGATTGCAGAGAATATAATCAAATTTGTACATAGCTTTGTAACTTTTGCCGCTCTAATACAAGTAATCGAAATATATAAATAAACTAACTTTATGAGGAATATTAAGTTCTTCTTTAGCATAAGATTCCCACGTTTTGACTAATTCTAATATCTTATCACGGGCAGCTTCAGCCTTTTCTTGATATCCGCGAATAATGATATTTTCAACAACAGAGGCTCCATCTCCATTTTCATCGCTTGACTTTTGCTCTTCAGAAATGTCCTCTTCTTTGTTTTCATTAATATTGGGCATGGAAATTTGTACACCAAAGGTGTCACGCAGTTCATTTATAGTGGCTCCACGTGAACCAATGATTTGTCTAAACAGAAAAGTTTAAATTACCAGTGAGATTGATTAGAATTCCAGAAAGTAAACAGCAATCAAGAATACAATCAAACATAGATTTTACGGTCCTGTTTTCCTTATGAAGGGGTCACAAAAACGGTATTCAACTGTATTTACTAGTGATGTATAAATGAACGATTTAGTTCTACCTGTGATAACGAACGGGGACAGCAACTTCTACTGCATGATTTCTCAAAGCACGATCTTCTCTCTCTCCCTCCCACTGGTTAACCTTCTCAACTAGTGCACAGCGAAATTTATTGATTCTATCGTGAGTACCTTTGACAGTGATACAATCCATATTTTTCCCAGCATCGGGAATATTGATTTGAACCTGAAATAGGGCATGGGAATTGTCAACTCTGTTCCTTATTTAAGTAACAAAAGAATATTATTAAAATGTTGAATAGAGCATGCAAATATAAAAGACAAACGTATTTATACAAAAACGTTAGATTATTTCTAATGACCTTGAGGACACAAAAGTCATTACCTCAATTTTCTAATTCCGAATTCAGGTTTTAATGCACTTTATACTGGAAAATGATAAAAATGTTTGAGCCTATACAGCCAATAAAAACGTTTAGATAACAATAAATTAAAAGTGAAAGTAATTACATTATAGGTACGAGTCATTTCTTGAACTCCTTGTCCTCTCTGTCCAATTAGCAGTTTGTGAAATTCATTCTCCAGCATAACTTCTTCAGTGATAGGTACCAATTGAAGAAGCGCTTCTTTAGCAGCCTCACAATCCTGAGCTCGTCCGGTGATCTGTATAATAGTGGATGGGTCTACAGCTAGATCAGCACTACTATATTCTGAGCTCTCAGCTTCAGACGCAGCATCAATACCATTTATTGCATGTCCATTGATGCCATTAACACCATCTACGAAAGAGAATAATATCCAGCGCATACATAAAAGGAAAGCATTTTGACTATAATTCTGGTTCATTACATCACTGTGGATAAGAAAAACCATGCTCAATAAAACAAACAAACATTGTATTTTTAAATTTTACCTGCGGGAGGATTGCCGTGATTGGAACGGAAATCGTTCTTAGCACCTGCTTCAGGAAACTTAATAAGAACATTATAATCTCGCTGAATGTCACGGACAAGCTCTCCAGATCTACCAATCATGGCACGATGGTGAATCTGAGGTACAATCAATTCCTCAGTGACTTGTGATTCAAGATCAGAGATGATTTCTTTCAATCGTACAATCACAGCCTAAAACATTACAGTAAAAACACTGTTGATAAAAACCAATAGTATGTATTAGTAGTACATACTTTGTATTTGTATAATATTAACATAACCATACCTGAACACAATCTTTAGGTCCTTTAACTTTAACCTTTTCACCTTCAGGTAAAGGTGTATTCTGTTTGGGAAAACTGATGTTCACACCGCCATAATCTCGAGACAAATCATCCAGCTTTTGTCCACGTCGTAATAAGAAATGTCGATGCCACTTAGGATCAATGGTCATAACTTCTTCCACTACGTTCTCCTGTAAAGATAATGTAGAAATTTAAGAACATAATTCTCGAAATTATGCAAAATTAAAGTGATTTAAATGAACACTAACCATGTCTTTAATACGCTTGGACAATTCCTCCATAGCTTTAGCCACTGCTTCCTTAGAGCCAACAAGTTGAATTTTATTCTTTTCCTCATCATCTCTATCGGGAAAGATAACACGAGCACCGGTTGATTGTCGTATTTGTTCGATGTTAGCTCCTTTCTTTCCAATAAGGAATTTATGATACTCAGGAATACAGTAGAGACCATCCTATATAATTGGTGAAAAATATAATGTCTTTAGGCAATAAATTTCAAATCTATTGTGTAAAAACAATACAAATCTATATGGTAATGTATCATTTAAAATATTGGAGTTGTATTAACTATTTTTAAAATACTGATCTGTATTAACGTATTTTTAGAATATACTATTAAATAGTATGACAAATACGCAAAAGCCAAACGGACAATTACCTCAAATGAGAAAGCCTCCTTTTCCGATGCCAAGTCCAATAATTGTTTTTGAGCTTTATCAACATCCTGAGCGGGACCTCTAATTAAAACCCGATCACTGCCACTGCTATTTTGATCGGGAAAGTTTATCTGTACGCCGCCACACTCTTCTTGAATTGCTCGAATAAGTTTGCCTTTAGTGCCGATTAAAGATGTATGCAGACGAGCTGGTATAGTCACAGTAGTTTCTTTAATATTCGCCTAAATAAACGGAATCCAACAATGCTTAACAATTTATCCATTTTTAACTAAGGTAAGTAAATAAGTATTTGAAATATACCAATTCTTTTTGAATCGCTTCAATCTTCTTGACAGCTTCTTGTACATCCTTTTTCTTTCCAGTTACGCGGATCACATCAGAATCATTTCTTTCATCCGGAAGTTCTATTTTGGTGTTAGTTGCCTCTCTAATGGCTTTGATTGTAGCACCGCCTTTCCCGATGATATTCTTGTGAAACTGTTTAAAAATAGTGACTTCCTCTGAATAATTTGACTCAATCAGCTGATGGTAAATTTTCATTAAAGCTTGAGCCGCTTGATCTACAGCTTGTCGGGGACCACGTAGCACGACAAGGTTAGATTTTTCATTCGAGTCGGGAAAATTGATATTGACCTATAAACAAAAGTTATGCAAGTTAATTAAAAATTATTCCACATAAAATTTAAGTATTATTTACGCTTAACAAACCTGTGGAAATTTATCTCTCAATTCTCTAATGCTTGAGCCTTGGGTTCCTATCAGTAGACGATGATAGCGCTGTTCAATAATCACATCCTTTTGCTTTTCATTCTCCTAGAATTATAAAAAACAAAGTTTGAGTATTGAGTACAATGATTCAAATACGCATCATATTAACATTGCAAAAAGTATCATTAATTTGATTTGGATAGACTGTATCTGTATTGTATTATCTCTTATAGAATGATAATTCAACTGTGGATCGCTAATAGTATGTACATATATTCATTAACTACATTATTTAACAGATAACTATTACTTAAGTTATGCTTCACCAGTATTTGGTTATTCCTAACACGCGTCTGTCACTCAGATTAGAAGGGCTCTTATTGGCTCGACAGTCAATGTCATGATCAGTGCCAAATTATTTTTATTGCGTGCTGTTTGTTAGTGGGCAGCTGCATTACACACCATGAAGAGTTCGGTTGATTTAAAATAATATGTATTTTAGCTGTAACACTAAATAAGAGCGCTTTTGAAATAGGTGACAGGCGCGAGTTGAGAGAAACTACCTAATCGTAATTCAACTGACGAAATAATATTTCTAAATTAGATACCACGTATCTCTAGATTGTAAATTTGGGGATTGACGGTAACCCAAATTACCCAATAGATACCATATTCGATAGCGTTCCTTCCCGAATGACTAAACACAGATATACCAGAATAGTGTTAATTTACCTACCTAATCAAAGTCGTTAATGTCACTTGCATAATTTAATAATCTCGAGAAATATTGTGTCGGTTAGAAGTTATGAGTTACTATATACATAGATTTTATCATCCGAAACTTATTGGCACATATTAGATAATGGTTTAAACATGACACGTGTAATATTTGGCATATTCAGCATCAGACCTAATAAGAAGCATGGGTGGATTATCTATAGATTAGACTAAATTAGAAAAATATAAAACTGATTCACTCTCGAGAAGAAAGAAACCTCGTGTGCTATACTAATAATATACGCAGCGTCGATTCTTCAGCACAGAGAACAACAGCATGTCCACACCAGGCCTGGTGTGGACATGCTGTAATCACGACAAGTGCACATACAAATTGTATGTAATAATAGGTGGGTGCAAGTTCCACTACACGTCACACAACTGAGTCGAGATAAACAATGCCTCGTGGTGGTTCTCTATAATGCTTAAGCATGTCAGAATGATATGAAGATACTATCTATCTGCTGTGCACCGACATATTCATATCAAATGTACACTAGCACAGCACCAAGAAGACTTTGTGAATTGTTAGTCACATTTAGCACACGCATTTCTCATATATTGAAATTCAATATGCTGTAACAATAGAATAAAGCTTTATTAATTGCTAAAATATATATGCTAATTGATACACATATATACTGTATAATATGAATGAGAGAAAAGCAATTTGTTTTTTTCAGCAACACATGCATGAATTCAAAGACAATTGATTAATCAACCAGCTCAATGATCCAGACACAATGCTCACTCCCTCACCTATTACAATTAGTAGTAGTGTGAGCAAACTATGAAAAAATCAATCAATTAATACATTCACACTGTTAATGAAACACAGATCTCAAATAATTCAATTCAATCTCACACGCAGAGAGAGTAAGGGTGGGAGAGGAACGGCTGCTGTCTGACCGCCATATGAATGCAATGTAGAATTCCTCACTCAGCATTGAATTACAGTGTAAATAATCGATACAATGTCCACGTGGAACCCTATCAATATATTTACATGCGTACAATGTTAGCAGCAGCAGTAGTAGTAGCGAAGGGGAGCAGAAACGCAGCAGAAACAGAGAACTATCCATGCAATATCCACCTTTGATGGTTAATGCACATGAAGAGTATATATACTTTATGAATAAGGAGCATTGATATTGCTGCCGACCGTTATTAGAACAGAACTACAGGGAAGTCTGGAAAAATATTCCCTGAATTTTAACTGCAACGCAGAATAGAACAAAAACTCTTAAGAGAGAAAAACAGAATTGCGAGGAACTACTTCAACATTATTTATATGCATGTAGACAACAGAATTCTCTTCATAACAAAAATTCGTATTGTTTCAACAAGACATTACAGGAAAGTCATGAAAAAGATAAGACAAAAATCATGCACATAATCTGAAATGATTGAAATAAAATACCGAAAGCTAATACTATAGGCAAATACTAATCAGTTGTCTTGCCTGACTTACAATTTTATTAACCATGGCCTCGATTTCTTTTTTCGCATCATCTACTCGATTAGGATCGCCAATAATTGTCACTGTCCACATATTCTGATTATTGGGAATATTGATCGAACAAAGATGATCTTGCTGCAACTTAGCAATGTTACTACCAGCTTTTCCAACAATGTGCTTGTGATATTTAGGATCGATTTCCAATTCCCTTTTAGCCATATTCGCTTCTAATTCCGCCACTTTAGTCTTCAACAAATCCACAATATATTCAACATCCTCAGATGGACCTTCAACCTCAATGGTATCATTGTCCGCCAACATATCAACTCGCACCTAAAATTTATTTTTAATCAATATTAAATCAAAATAAAGGGTTTTAAACAACTTCTAGATAAAGTATTCACCTTGTCACGACCTTCCAATATTTTTTGAAGACCAGCTCCTTGTTTGCCGATTATAAAGCGATGAAGCCAGCCTGTCGCAGGCACTGTATCTAAAATACAGCTACCAGCTTTCTCGTACACCTTAAAAGTTAACATGAAAGGGATATTAATTAGAAAATGAATCATCAGTAAGGTTCACGATTAAAAGTTTTATTGCTTTTACCTTTGTAAGGGCTGAACCCAGCTGATCAGGATGGCCTCTTAATCGAATTTTAGTAGAGTCAGAATAACTCGACGGAACCTCAACTGATACGCCTGTCGCTTCTAGAATATCAGATAAGCCAGAGCCACGAACACCAATGACATATCTGTGTTGACTCTTCTTAACATCAATTTCAACGGATTGACACTTGCGCTCCTTAATGATGAAAAATATGAAATATGCGGAAATGTTCAATAATTATTTATTTTATGAAATGAAAGAATTCATACCTTCTCTTGATAAGTGCGCATGATCCAGTCGACTGCTTCTTTAACACCATTTTTCTCTCCTCCAACAGTGATTTCATCACGCTCATTTGAAGCTGGTGGTACATTTATAGTAGCCTTAGTTCTCTCACGTAAGTCGTTCAGATATTTATTATAGCTAAATTTAATAATGAAAATAAAATATACCTAAGGACATGTAAAGTTCAGTTGTAAGATCTATTTTATGACAACTAGTATCTATCAATCAGTCGCCAGTTACAACTCGTGTCTGCCAAATCGCCCCGTCAATATACTCTGCCTAATATAAATATGAAGTGACTTTGGTACTGATGATTAATCTACACATACAGGTAGACATTATTGGGTGACTTGCATTCTTCTATTAATTTAATTAGCATTCACTCTCTAGCAAACTTAAGCACAGAAGATATTGTCCTATTTACTTGGACTCAACTAAGAAACTGTCTTCTTATTAGTGACGAAGTAAAAATTTCTAATTCGTATAAAAAACAAATAATAATACTTACGGTCCAACAATGAAAGGATGATAAATTTTTGGCACGGATATCCTTTCAAAGGCGAGTTTTGATTGCTCATCAACAATCACGGCAATTTCATGCTTGGCCAAATCAATGCCTTCCTTTGTGCCAATAATAGTAATTGCTTCGGACTTGTCATTAGCTCGAGGAAGATTTATTTTAGTAGAAGTAGTAAGTTCGATATCCCTCAATTTGGCACCACCTTTACCAAGAATGAATTTATGGTATTCTCTAGGAACAAGCATAGAATCAGAGGCCTGAAATATAGTTTTAATAATACAAAATGCACAAATAGAACAATAGATTTGAAAATGTTATGTTGTGGGTAATGATCTGAGATCAATATATTCAAGTAGAATAATGAATATACAGGGTTCTTCATAGTTACGCTTGTGTCTTCAAGTAAAAAGGGTAATGGAGGTTACTTTGAACAGATAAACTGCTGTGTTTTGAAGTACAATGCTTTTTTCATACATTTCATTTTTTTCTAATAAACTCTTCATAATTTACTAGATAGTAATTATGAACAATGGTTGTCAGAGTAAGAACCGTAAAAATCTTTCGTCCCTTTCATACAAACAACACGAATATCTTTAGGGCGTCTGGATTTGGTCAAATTTATACGGAATTTTTGTTGATTTTATTTCTTAATTAAAGTATACCTAAATAAAAAATAGTATCATACATATCCTTAATAATCTTGTTTTAGGTCTGCCCAGTAGGATTTTAAAATAATAAGAACTTTATCTAGCAAACAAATTTAATACTTATAAAATTCATATTTATTTACATTATAACACGCATTAGTAGCTGCGTACTGCAAAAATATTAATATGGTTTATACATTCTGATTTATATCAGGCTACATTTGATTAAGGCCAGTATTCACAACAGTCAGTTAAACTAACTGACAGTTAGAGCTTAACACTCAGTTAAAAAAAAGTTTTTAACTGAGAGTTAGTCTTAACTGACTGTTGTGAATACGGGCCTAAGTTTGAAAATGGAAAGTCAGTTAAAGTCATACATTTCCATCGAAATACAGAGGATATTTAAGTTTTCATGACTGCAGACATTTGTCTTTCCAGAAGGTTAGTTCACTTCTTCTATATCCTTAAGTAACATGCGCCAGTAAAGTGACCTAATAATTCTATAGAAATTTAGAACCAACTTGTATAAAAAAGATATACAGAAGTTGTAATTCAGAAGTCATACAATGGACCGTTAAAGTACCGTAAATTCCGGCGTATAAGACGCACCCCTAACTTTACTTCTCATATTAAAAAAAAAAATTTGTATACCTAGGTACCTTATATTTATATTTAGTAGGTACTATTATGAAAACAACTGAAATAATACA
>JAYMFX010116327.1:0-12695 GCA_036784945.1 Monocelis spectator | reverse complement strand
AGGCGTTCAGGAGTGACGTCAATTTGTAATTGATGCTTTTATAATAGCGGAGATAGGAAATTGTGCGCGTTGGTGGGGAAAAACCAGCGATATGCGTTTCTGTATTTTAGAGAGTGAACTCTCTTGGTAATATTACTCTATGATTGTGACATGGGACAGTCCATAAAGATGAAAATTGGAATGTCCCAGTTTTATGCAAGATTGACAACATAATATCGAATACGCCAGTTCTAATGTTATGAAAATTCATAGATTTGGAGGGTCGCATTGCTGATTGCCATTTTGTTTTAAATTATAGCATGAGGCAATATGTTACAATTGTTCAACTTTTCAGATGTCAAAATATTGATAATTCAAGATTTGTACATTTATCATTATGAAATTAATACTTACTATTTATTTCACTTCAGCCTGATGAAACCTCAATCAAACACTACTATCAAGAGGTCTCTGATCCCAGCTGCGATTCAAGTGATGCTGACGAGCTCTCCCTCTCTATTCGACAGAAATTGAAACAGAAGAAAATATCTTCTGGCCGATTTGTTGATCGATTGAAGTTGAATGATGTGATTGAGCGTAGTGAGAAACAAAATCTAAACAAGACTTACATCACTTCCAGTCCAATAAGTAAGTCAGTCTCACTTATAGAAGAAATTATCAACAACCTGATGTAGTGTCTCCATAGAAGACGACGTGTATACTTTGAACAATTAGTCGTCACATTTTTCTATCGTTCTCCCGATAATGTATATTATTTGTTTCTTCTCTTTATACACAGTAAAAGCCACTAAGGAACACGAGTTGAGACGATCGAATAGAAATCGAGTAAGAAGATTGGCTCCCAATGAGAGAGCAATTTACGATCAATCAGGAAGCCTTACTGCCATTAAAGTCTGTACATTCCCAAAAGAATGCGTCTTTGATCCCAAAGCGAAGTACAACATCTACACCGACTCTCGTCCTTTAAATCCTTTATTTTGTAAGTTTTGAATGCTATAATACTACAATAGTATTGATTAAAGTGATATGTATTTCACAAATTGATAAACACGTTTTTTATCAGATTCAGAGCATAATATCGGAATCTAAAGAATACATATTTAGCAGGACCTATATTATTCTTTTAATTTCATGCAGAAATTGTGTAAATGTTATTTTCATTTCGTTTTAGCTAAATATCGGAGAGAAAGAGAAAAGAAAAAGAAGCATAACGAGAGAGAAAAGAAAGGAGTTTACATATAGTGTATGGGCTCATATCGCTGACTTCCTCGTTCAGTTTTGTAATTTTTATTGAAACTAGAGATGACTAATTTTAATGTGTAATTTCTATCGATAATTGTATGCTGTTTATTTGTTAAATTCATGCTATTTATTTAATATGTCACGTTTTCCCAATTACATAATTCAAATATTATTCAAATAGAAAATAAAAAGATGGTTTTCCCTTTGCAATATTATAATATATGTAGAATAAAATAAGATAAGAAGCCTGTGTTGCTGTAGAAAAAATATAAATCCTACAGCAACACTATGGCTTTTTATCATTATTTTATTCTATAAATAGAAAATAGTTTAAAACATTTTACATTTTATAAAAATTATCAGTCAGGGAAATATCAAAGAATTTTGATTTCAATGCATCTCACAAAATTGTCCAATGATAATCAATGTCCTGCTTACTACAATGATATATAAAAGATACAACACAATATTTCAAAATTCAGCAAATTAATTGCAGATAATGAGTATAGAGCGTTAAAAAGGAGAAAAAATTAACAGGGTTTTATGATATCTGGGAAACGATCATTTTTGTTCAAGTAGGTAATAAAAAATGAACTAATTTGAAAAATATACAAAATAGAGTAGGTATAGTATGATAGCGTGGCTTAAGTAAAATCGATTTTCACAGAATAATATCAAAAGGAAGTTACGTCAGTAGCATTTAATGATGATATATTAATTTCGATGGGGTGACCTTGACTAATAATAGTGGACACAAATTGCTGCATTAGAAATTAATAACTCTCGTAAAGCATTAGTCGTTTACAGGTGGTATTAAAAAACCGCCAGTAATTTTAAAACTGAAGTAAACGAAGGGTTAAAATAAAATTAGTACAGAGAGATGATTCACGAAAAAATATAGCTAGTGTACACTTTTGGCTCCATCATGATTTTTGGTATATTAAGGAATTTTCTGATTGGATGATGCGTATGGATGTAACAAAAAAAATTATTACAAAGCTTATCAATAGATTCGTCTGTATATTAATTAACATCGTTGTACGCTCGAATTTAATAAGCTTAAGTAAAACAATTGTAGATATGTAAGTTTAAAAAGACAAGCGAAATGAGATACATTTTCCCTACCAATTGCATAACCTTAGTTTTATATCTATTTAATAAGATAAATTATAGGTACTATATATTACAATATTAGGTATCGATTTTTGATTGAAGATAGAGTAGATATTATACCGATTATACGAAAAATTCATTCGGTTTACGAGATTGGCAAACCGAAAAGGCCCTTAGTCTGACTATGTAAAAATGCCACTGCATAAGAATTGTCACATTTTGTTAATTTACGTAAATATAATATGCTTTTAAATAGTAAAAAAGAAAGAATTGAATGTTTCAAAATTTATTTATTTGAACTACAGCTATTAAATTTTACTATAACTTCATTCAAGTGATCACAATGACTTTTAAACAAAGCGTCACGAGCTATGGTAGAATAGGTATCTGGTATCCATTGGGACAAGACTTCAATTTCAACAGGATGGAGCATACCAGGAATAACTAAGGAATGCAAAGGACCTCCAAGTATGGGTTCGGATATTTCATTCATTTCTTCCAGAGAACAAACGAGTAGTTTTTGTGTAGAAGAGCCGACACGTGCCACTCCTATTGCTAAAGACTTACCGGAAATAATACAATCTAAAATAAACATAAGTATTATCATATTAACATTTTATTCACCAATGAGAAAATAAAAATGAATAACAGTGTTTTTGATTCTAAATGATTTCCAAGAATCGAAGGATGTTCTCTTTTTCTAATATTTATTATTCACTGAATCCTTGGTGAGAGCTTCCATAAGCTGGCCATACACCATTTGATTCTTCATTCACCCAGTCTCAACCATATCTTCAGGTACATAAGATAATACTTAGTATGTACTTATAAAAAATATATTAGTGTTTTTGAAAGTTGAAACCATTATTATTTCTAAAAACATTTAAATAAGGAAACCTTACTCGGATCACCAGAAGAATTGTTTCTTGAAGAAATAATTTCGATAATTTGACTAGAAGCCACTTGACATGACATGAATCGAGGAGGTTCATAAATTTTTCTACCACGAAGAATATTCTCAATAGATTGCTCTTTAACTTTTATATCAAGTAGACATAATGTATGAAGACCTCTGACAAAATTTGAGATAGTTTTATCAAAAAAACTTTCTGGTCGAGTGTACTGATCCCAAAATGGAATAGAAACAGTTTCCCCAAAACAATAAAGTTGCAGACCACAACATCCAATGGCATTCATAATGGAGGCATTGTGAATCACTTGATAAGGAATTCCATGCTCAATAGCACGTTGAACAAGATCTAGATAATGAAAAAAATATTTTTAAAGCTGTTTGAATATGTAACTTTGTATGCATATAACTTAAAAAAGGATATGCAGTATATAACCATAACTTATTTACAATAAGCAAATCTATTCAAGTCGATTATACTCTTTAATTTAATGAATTTTGAGTTTATAATATTGAAAATAAAACAGTAAGTTGTGGACTGTTCACTGTTAGAAATATTATTTCACTGTAGAAGAATAAATAAATAAATTTTAATATTTGAAAAAAACAAAACAAAAATTGATACTAAAGTAAAAATTTGGAATATAAAAACATTGATTTACTATATACCTGTATGAGTAGTAGCACCAAATGGATCTCCAACAACAAGAAATGCAACATTTTGATCCTTAGCTGAGAGAATAATGTCTGTTCCTTGTTCTACAAGTTCTCGATCTGCAAGTTCAACTTTCTTAGAGAAAAACTCTTCTAATTCAGCATGATTGACAGTCAGGATTGAAGTGTAAGCATCAAGAAATATTCTGGAACATGATTTAACAGCCTCTAATCCTTTAACAGTTATGTCAGTAGGATCAGATAGTCCCAAACCAATAAAATAAAGCATTATTCTGGAATCAAAAAATAATATTTAGATTATTATTCCATTAGCAACATTATTCCATACATATATGCATTAGATATATTTAAAAATATTAGGTAAACCATAAAATTTAAGTTTTATTAATATTCTATGAATCAGAGGAAAAGTGAAATTGAAGAAAAGAACTTGTGCTTAATGTTAAAATGTGTAGGGATTTATTTCTAAATCTATATTAATACATAAATATTGAAACTTTTAAAGAAATATATATTGATTATATTTTTAGAATCCAGAAATACAATATACAGAAAAATGTTTTATCTATTACTAAATATGTAAAATTATTTGTACATAAATCAATAACATGGTTCAAAAATATTATTTCTAAATATACTACAGTATAAAAATAAACCATGTCTTAAGTGTACTAGCACCTAGAATGTTTTAGATTTGTAGTTATATAAAAATACTTATTGTTAAACTTGTACAGAAATATTATTAGTTAATCTAATTATATTTATTCATACAAAGATTAAGTATTTTACTAAACCTGAATTCTTAAATTACTGCATTAAACTTTAAATTTATTGTTGAATATTGTTGTATATGTATATTTATTTAAATGAATCTGTTGTTCAGGAATTATATAAAAGAAACCAGATTTTACAGATTTTTAATCCAAATACATTTGACTCAAGCTTTTACATAAGTTAGAATGAAATTTTTTTATGCAGCATCATAAATTTCAAATTATGATCATTATTTTATTAATTGAAATGAAAATAACTGAATTTATATATATAAATTATAATGAAATGTGTTATAATACATCAAGAAAAAATTTAATATTCCTTAAATTTTCTCCCTAAGAGAGTATTAAAAATAATTTAATTATGTTTTTAAAATCTGAAAATAAAAATAAATAGAATAAATGTTTTCTTATCTTTTATATTTTATTTCCTAGTCGTTATTTGTTTATCTAAGTAAATGTTAAAGCCTTTATAACCTTGATCATTTCAAACTTTAGATTTAATTATTTAAATATTATGCGGGCATAGACTAGTTAAAGTAAGTTTTTATTTCTATTACAAAGTTGAAAGATTGGTTAAGTCATTACTTTTATTAATGCTGCATTTAAAGATAATTTCATTTTTAATCTTAATATATTCATGATGCATTTTGGTTTTGGAATCAAAGTCCATATTTCAAATTATAGTGTAGACTCATCAATATTTTGACAAGAGATTTCTTAATATATTTATCATATAAAATCACAATAATGCCAGAATTTATTAAAATTTGCAGTAAGGCTAATAATGGAACCAGTACTATACTATCGTTCAATACAATCATCAATTGTTTACAATATAACTGTTACATCAGTTCCTAATTTGTTGACAATTGTCATATTTTTAGATTAGACTTATTTATAAAGTCTACAATTTTTTATATATATGTATTCCTAATAGTTTATTTCATTTTTAAATAAGTATGTAAAAATAGTAATCAAAGTTTAATTTTTAACTTTTAATACAATTCTGGCATAGTAGTATCACAGTATATAACTGGCATATATATAATCTTAAAATTCTGAGCAAACATCTTATTTCTTATTGAATATTTGAATATTTAATAGCTTCTAATCTGTATCAACTTAGTTTAATGGACAAGATCTAATCATTTTTTTATCAAATCTATAGATTTACTTTTCATATTTTCAATGATTTTTAAAAAAGATTGATGCTTAAACAATTTATAATAAATACCTTATATTTAAAAAAAAATTTAAATTTGAATATTTTTATCATAGTAATTAATTTTAGTTATTTTTGATTAATTTTAATTTTATCCTTATTTCTATGAAATTAAAAGCTTGTTATTTGCAATGTACACATTTTTCAACATGTTTGCACAAATGAAATTTGTAATCCTAAAATATCTTATTATTATCATTAAATATTAGATTCCATGGATTGATAAAAATGTATCTGCAGTTACCAAATACAAAAAACATTTTACCAAAAAGTCTTCTTATCTATAAAGTTGATATGGCCTTTTTGCACTGAAATAAACCATAAGATATAAAATTAAAAGAAAGGTCTTCTATCTAGAAACATATTGTACACATAGACATATTTGATATATACAATTATTTTTGCTTTTAAACACCTAAATAAAGATTATGCTTGAATTTAGTTTTCTTAATGAAATTGTTCAAAATTTTAAGAACTTTATTTTTGTTGATTATTTTACAATCCATGTATTATCTATTTTTGATTGATCTTTCTTGTGTCATTATTTTCGTTTCTGTAGATTGTTTATAAAATTTTCGTTTTGTGTTCCACTAGTTTACCATGGCTGTATCATCTGGAAGAGAAAAGTATGATTTACAATTGTTTCTAATCAAGCATGATGTTATATTATTTGCTATGAGATATTGAGTTCTGGCTATAAAAATAAAAACTTGATGCATGCTAAGCTACTCAAATTTTGTGATTCTATAATAAGACATAGTTTAACATTTGGATTAATACAGATGTCAATAGCATAAATTCATTTAATTATTCATTTGTAAATTAGTATTGCGGTTAACATGAGTTAAATTAATTATTTTAATTAATTAGAAATCTTTTGAGGGTATTGTTTAAATAAATTTCTATGCAAAAGTAATTTTATAATTCTTTTATAATGCAGCTAAATTTTTTAATAGCAATTAAAGTTATATCTTTGGAAACTTATGGGATTTTATACTGTTTTATTTGGTCTGATAGGAGACTTGTAGGATAATGGTGGTTTATGTTTTTAATTTTTGCAAATTTAGTGTTGAATTCTAAATTTGCTAAAATGTTAAATCCACATACATTTTTTAGTCTCAATTTTAATTGCTTTAAATTTTTAGTCTTCACATAGCAATATAGATTTGTTGCAATTTTTATACTAAAATATATATGTTTCTTTTACTAACAGATATGATATATGGGTATATTTATGTATGCATATAACACAGTATGTAGGAAATCAAAGTAACTCTCTAAATATGGTATCTAACTATTACTTATCAGTTTGTTAATGTTATATGGTTGACTTTTCCTAGAACTGTGATAATATAAATTGAATTAATGAATATTTCGGTCCATAAATTGTGATTAAAATAATCTTTTTATGATCTGATTTTAGAAATTCACTTACTTTGGACTGTGATATTGACAAAGCTGTAAGCACAAATAATATGATCATAATATTCTTTTACCTGATCAACATGGTCAATTGTTGAGTGTATAAGTATCAATCTTAATCATTCATACCATGGAATGTTTTATTTTTCTAATAAACTGGATAAATAATATCATAAAAGCGAAATAAGCTTATATCAATTTTATGATTTGTTTAGAATGTTAATGTATATGAATTGTATGCATTTTTTATCTCTATATAACAATTTAATCAATAATTCATTTGAATTCTCACTATTATTGAGATAAGGAAGGTCGAGACGATTCACCTCCGATATTTTAGTTGATATAATTCTTTAGCAGCAAAGTAAAAAAAAAGAACTTTGACAATAAAATCAGCATCCTTTAACCCTGCATTTGTATTTTACTTTTTATAAACTTTTTCTTAGCTCTTCTCTCTGTCTGTCTTACTTACTCCTCTTTCTTTGTCCCTCGACTCGCTTCTTTCCTCAGGCGAGAAGTGAGAGTTCGAATCCCATCTTCCAATTACTAATGGCACCTTAATTTTTAATGTTGTTGCTGTTTTTCTATTTATTTTAGATGATCGCACGTTCATTCACCTCCCCCGAGTCCTCCTCCTCCGCTCCTCCAAGTGCTGGTGACAGCGCATCACCGCGACCTTATGATACGCTGGAGTTAGGTAGGGCATTATTTAATAAATCAAACTGTGTAAGAGCGTCATTTCAATATGTCATTTCATTTTCCCCATTATATGGAAGACTGTGTAGAGAGATTTAATTGGAAAATCTTATATTGTACTACAGCTAGCATTTTTCCAATTAAATTGAGTCAGCAGAAATTTCCAACTTTTTAATTTACGCTTTCTAAACGCCTACATTGATTTCAGTTACAGTTTCTAGCAATGTGAAATTATATTTCTGTAAAGGTCAGACTCTAGTGGAATTAAAAATCTAATTTTAACAATTTTAATTAGAAACTTTCCTTATGGTTCTTCAAACAATGATTTATTTAATTTCATCAGCAGCAGCCAGCTCCTAAAGAAATTATCCCTCAAGTGAATCTTAACATATGGACTACTCTCTCATAAATAATATAGCCTTATTTAGTTTTTTTCATCATTTTGAAGAAAATGTTTGTATCAATTGTTCAAAGTTAGAAGAAACTATATAATTACGATATGCACATCTATATAGTAGTAGCGAGTTTGTTGTTTTTAAATTTAGATAGATATTTGTCTCATATAGAATCGACTGATTGTCCTGCTGTTGTCTCCTATCATCATGTAGTGTCTGCTGTGTCGTTTGTTTTGCCCCTGTGTCACCCTCGTTCGTATATTAATTAATTACTCTAGATAGTCGGACTCTAAAAAAAATCAACACTGAATTACACTGTAAATTTTTCCCATTTCCACCCCTACGATATGATAATATTATATCGGGGTTAGTACAGTATAGTTTAATATTAGCAGTCGCGCTATAACTTCCTCTCTCTATATTCTCTATAGCCGCTACCTACTCTGTTTCTCAATGTGGCTGGTTGGGTGAATGAATGAATGAATTTTTTTATCAGTTACATTCTCTTCCTTCTCACAATATAATAATAATAATAATACATAATGATGCAATGCTTCAAATTGCGCAAAAATTATATTTTATTCTCAAAAATTATTTGTTATAAGAAATTTCTGAGATTCTTTTGATTCATTTATAGTTAGTTCGTTCCCCCTGAATCATAGGAAAACTATTTAATTATGATATTTTGCTGTCTCTTTCATCTCTATTCTTACTCTCTCTATATAGATACATAAGATATGTAAGCGAGTTGAATTATTATGTACAGCCATGATGGCTGCGTTCTTACTGCTCAACTCAGAAGAGTTACTCCGAATGAAATCCTTCAATAGCTGGCTCTGCTTATAGAGCACAGAGAATGATAATAACACTCTACATGTAATGCATTTAAGAATTTGCGCTGGCTTTGAAATTACGCGAATTATTTTATTTTTCTAAGTGAATATTATTAATAATCTTTGTTAAATTTGAGAGCTATGCACCAACAACAACAACAGCAGCTCCATCTGCTTAACATTATGCAGATTGATTAGCTTATTTCTTCTTCTTTTTTGATGATAAATTATTAATAATAAGAATCTTTTGAAGAGAAAATGGCAGTTTCTTTATAAGCTAAAAGCTTTAAATAAACCACTTTGTTGGAGGATTTTGAAAAAAGTGTTGATATTAAGCCTTGATATTAATTATATAAAAATTAAATATCTTTCTGTTGTTTCATATCTTATTTAGTCAGCAGTTTTTGTTTAAATTCTGAGCGAACCTAAAACTGGGGTTAGAACTCAAAACATTTTGGTAGTCGATTGTCATGAGGATTCAGTCAACGCTGGCGAAATACAAAAATTCTCTTCTTCCTCCTTGATCCGTTATTTTCCGTCCTCTATAAATTGACTACACCCTGTTCATTTGGTAGAATTGAATTGGGGTTAGAACCCTGTACCTCTCTATAAATTGGCTACACCCAGTTCATTTGGTAGAATTGAATTGAGGTTAGAACCCTGTACCTCTATAAATTGGCTACACCCTGTTCATTTGGAAGAATTGAATTGAGGTTAGAACCCTGTACCTCTCTATAAATAGGCTACACCCTGTTCATTTGGTAGAATTCAATTGGGGTTAGAACCCTGTACCTCTCTATAAATAGGCTACACCCTGTTCATTTGGAAGAATTGAATATAGGGTTAGAACCCTGTACCTCTATAAATTGTTAGTCAATTTGTCATGATGATAGAAGTTCTCTAATAAAGTTTTGTTTCGCCTAACTATTCGCATATAGCTTCTTTGTCTGACTGTAATATTGCATTGATCCTGTGATTAGAAACTATTGACACTGATATCTCCCAGCAAACACAAATAATTTAGCATTCAGATGATCCTCTCTGATGAGTTAGTAACTATAACTATATAATGTAAATATAATCACTGACTCGGCATTATCGGGAAAATTCAGCCCACCAGACGCTTCCTATCATCAGGACATCCACCGCCTTGATCGACTCATCTGTAATGAATAAAAATTAGTTTTATTTTCTTCTTAATGTCTCTCTCTCTCTCCTCTCTCTTTATGCTACTAAATAGTTGCGCAGTAATAAATACACTCTACCACAAATTGGTTGCTATACTTAGAGAGATATTTATGGTTGGAAACATAGAAATATCCATCTAAAACAGTCTGTTAATGTGTTACTATTTCTTACTCTCACTAATACACTCAATCATTATTCCGTCTTTTCCTGCAGAGATAGAAGCTGAGTGAAATTTGATTAGTCGAAGAGGAGAGATTATCACTGTTCTTTATCATTTCAGGGCATGGCATTCTCGAAGAGGATAAATTGTTGGCGTCTCGTGACAAGAATGCAGTGGATTTTGTATTCAATTACTCGAAATTGTGGTGCAAATACTGTAAGGAAGTTGTAACCGCTTTAGAGAAGCGAGCTATTTTAGGTGAGTCAAACCTACAGTACAGATACGTTTAGCTCACATTGAAGAAAAATTGAAGTATTTTGAGTGTTTGAATCTTGGAGATTATTCTTATAATTATATATTGTTGGAATGTCAATAAATTTATCTTATCTTGAATTTTCATATCAACTTTGTCGTGTTGAAAGAATACCTTAATATAGAATCATTTTTTCTTTAAAAGTTGATCTTTTTTATGAATTCATCGTAACACAACTATCGTAGGTAGTACCTATATTATAGGAAAACTCGTCATGCTGGTTGATAAGGCCCTCCCTCCTCCTTCTCTTCATCTGGTGGGTGGTTTCTATTTGGTGTGAGAGAGATTCCTTGTGAATGATCGGGGTTGCGTGCGCCAATATCCTCCACTGGATCTGCATGTATTGATCTCATCTGATAACAAAACGCGTGTTTTCTTAAAGCTATTGTTAATTAATGCACACGCATTCGGAGCTTCTAATATCAGGAATTCATTGTAAAGAATTGGAGAATAATGTGTTGTTGTTTAGAGATATGTGTCTGGTGTGGTGTGGTGTGTTTCGTGTGGACTTATCCGCATGTGTCTGTCATGTCAGCTGGATATATCAAAGCTTGTTGCGCCACTTCACATTGCAGAGAGAGAGAGATAGAGAGGTATTAAGTTGATTCCAATTCTGATAGCAAATGATGTGAAGATTGTGTTCTCAGTGTACAACACAACAGTGCACGGTGCAAACAAACGCAATGCTGCTCGCCGCTTTCAAAATCTCGCTCTCCTACTGCGATTTAATATTATTTGACTATTTCGAAATTTAGACAATTGAAATATTTATCAACAGTTGAAATAGCTATAGCTGTAAACATAACTTGAGAAATAGTTTCGAAATCAATTACCTGCTCGCTGGCAAGAGATTGTTTTGTTTTGTTCAATCTAACTGCCATTTTTATGAAATGAATATTATAGAATTGTGAAATGCAGAAATAATGTTATGAATAGAAAATCGAGTGACAGTATTTAAAAGTATTATTTTGACAGTATTTTATAAAACTTCTGAAAAGTGAGCAAATAAGCTATGCAAACACTGACCTATCATTGATGTTAAATCTGCATTTCACAATTTCACTCTCTGGACCAATCAGAAAAATGGTGATGGACTCCGTGTTTCGCTAAAGAATATAATTGCATTATGATGATATGGGAGGACTATATTATATTTTGTATCATGCAAATTTGTGAGACTGTAAGCTGATTTTTCTTACTTTAGAAAGTGACTTTCTGCGAAATATGTCCAAACAGTTTCAAGTTCTCGAACAAGGTCTTACTTCAATGGTTTGTACAAATCAGATTCATAATTATTTTTTATGAATTCTATAGAAAAAATTTAGGTCAATGCTAAAATACGCAGGAGCAAAAATCTTTTTAAAACAAGACCGATTACACGCAGGAGCCAAAACTTAAGCTCTCTATACCTCTCCAGATAGTACTAAAACTTCATGACCATACCGGAAAGTGGTCGGACATAGTGGCCAAAATATGTCCAAAAATAGTGATTTTTTACTATATTACTTCCAGCAGGAGCCAAAATATTTTTCAAAACACGACCGATCACACGCAGAAGCCAAACTTAATCTCTCTACTATCACTCCAAGTTTCCTGCTTCTAACTACTAGGAGTCGGACAGAGTGTCCAAAATAGTGTCATTAGAATTTTCTGTAGTAATCTAAATATCGCCGAGTTTGAACACTTCAATATATTTTAAGATGGCTACTATGTCTTACCACTTTGAGATATCGCCATGAAATTTTAGTAT
>JAYMFX010116216.1:0-12695 GCA_036784945.1 Monocelis spectator | reverse complement strand
AGAAGCGCCATAAGGCAAAAGGCTATTTTTATAACGGTTAGTCTTACACCGGAAATTAAATAGCGATCGGCTGCGAATAATATAAATATATAAGTACAAGATAGCGTGTCTGGCTCTGGGTTTGCCCAGCACGTAGATATTAGACATTGAATCCGTAACAATTCTGCATTTGAAACCACCATTGAGACTGGAGATGGAGGCGCTGAATTTGATGGGCTTGTAATTGACAATGGTTGATCTTGAGCATTTGCTAACTGATTTAAGATAGGAGATTAACCCTGCTTCTTTGGAAGAATATTACGAGATTTTTTAAGATTTACGGGAGGATTTATTATTGTTGGCACATCTAGAAGAGTTGGGACAGCATTGTGTAGCAATCGAAAAGAAAATAGATCATCAGGATAATTATATGCACAATTTTCAAAAGAATTGTGAAAATTAGTTGGATCTTCATGATCAAGATCATTTCTTCTAAAATTGATAATCCATTATAAAACACCTAAAATTATGAAAAAATACATAATCAAAAATGTATTTGTATAATCACATTTTAGTATTTTTAACTATGCAAATGGGTAAAATTCAGTACAAATATTGCTTTTAGAGCTAAATGAATAGTAGAATTAGAATCGTCTACTATTTTTACATAATATGAAATATGTTTGAGCATCCATAAAGTACGTATGCACATTTTAAAATAATTTTAACCCCCACCCCCCCCCCCCCTTGTACGCAAGTCGTACAAATCCCACCCCCCCTCCTAGTACGTATGCAACAAAAATTAAAAAGGGATATAATTTGTGTCTGTCATTTTGTAATTAAAGAAAGTGCCTGCACTGAACATAGAATAGGTGCAGTATATAAACTATATTCGTTAATATATATGTAGCCAAACTCAATACATATTGTTAACACGTATTGATCAATATATTACCAATACATTAGACATTGCTGCTATACACGATTAGATTTGGAGTGCTATGATTGGTTATTACATATTGGTTATATATTATTGGCAGAGATTTTCTTAACTGCGCGTGTCGATATTAACCGCTGTAGGTATGACGTAGACAATGCTGTATTACGGCAAAGACAGGAATAAAAAAATCTGAACTAAATTAACCTGTTGAAAGATAGTGTATTTGCGTACGTACAATATATTTATACTCCTCCCCCCTCCCCATACGCTTTCGTACGCTTTTGATGTAACCCCCTCCCCCCTAAACTGCGTACGTACTTTATGGATGGCCCCATAGTGGATGTTTATTACCCATTAAGCGCGAAAATTATTTTTTTTACTTTTAAGCTTTTAAATATACTTCAGAGGGTCTTAAAATTGTTGTCCTATGATATTAGATCGATATTTTTTCAAATGTTTGAAATATAGACTAGCAACATCTGTTGCCACGTTTTAAGAGGTCAAAAAGTGAAATTTTCAAATGAGCAGTATTATATATAAGAATAACTTGTATTATATTTATGAAAGGATGCAAACGAAGACAAAATTACAATTATTGTAATTTAAAGATAATATAGTTCAAGTTATAATAGATTTTTGTAAAAAGTTCGAACCTTTAATATTTGCATGATAAGCATCAAAACATAGTGGGCGTAGAGAGACATTGCATTTTAAAGTAGAGCGTCTGCTGCAAACTTTACATCGACCGTATCTACTTTTTCCCTTCACAATTGAATGACCACTTCCAGATATTCTAATAGAGCACTGGGCCATCTTTGATGGAACTTTAGGACCTCGCTTTCCTGGTAATGAACCATGAGGAATTAACAAATGCTGCACAATAGAACGTATGAATTCCAGTTGAAACATTTTGGAGTTATTTATTCTCAAATATAATCTCCATGAGTTAACCATGAGAGCTTTGATGCTCCATGAGAAAAATGGCCACCACCATTTCTTTGAGCGAATCCTGATGCGGTACTTAGTTGTAAACTGATCAAAAAGATCAACACCGTCCATTTGAGAATTATAGACTGCAATAGAATTTGGCATGTTAAAGTCCGAGCGAGCGCGCGACTGACTTTATACTATCGTTTCTGGGGTATTTTTCCTCACATTTAGATTTATTTGAAAAATCTGTTGTGGTAGAACGTTTAAGTGTGGAGCTGCTTCGATCATTCGATATATAGGGCAACTTTCTCACCCAACTTTGAGATTTTAAATTCAAATCCCAATAGTTGGATACTACACTGTTGGTTGAAATCAGGAAATCTTGAATCCCATGTTGATTTTTTTGGCTTTGAAGATATTCTACGAGAGATATCGAATTATGTAGCTGAAAATATTCTTTTACTTATTCTTTGAAATTGCATGAAAATATATTGAAACTGGCTTTCAGATGGATTATTGTTCCAGCCAAGAGTTCCACACACAGCATTTTAAAAGAGTTCAAAAATATCATAACAAATCTGTAGGCTAAAACATACTTGGGAAATGTCGTACAGAAATTCTTAGCCCAATAGAATGAAAGATTTGCAACACATGATGAAGCCAATAAATTCTCTGTGTCCCTTGGTTCTGATCCCATTGAAAAGGTTGTCATCAAAAAGTGTGACATTAAACTCTGTGAAGTTAAAAAGTTGAGTTTCAGCTAAAATTCTCCTTTGTTAGTGGTTTCTTAAAACCTTTTCAAAATGGAGTCCAAGAGTTAAGAATATCCTGTCAATTGTTTTTAAAAACTGAACTGTTGCCTCAATATTCTTGAAATTTGAGATACCTAATTGATGAAGGAATTCAGGAGCTAAATAAGCTGAATTAATGCTTGGCCTGCTGGTGCTACCTTAATATACAATACGTTTTGGTCATTAGGGAGAGAAATCTAAGTAAACTGTATGCAATTCTTTTTAAGAATCTCACCAACTCTAAGCTACTTTTTTTCCTTCAATGCTCTGAATATGATACACTGATCCACTCGTTCTTTCTCCTATCAACAAGATTGCTAATAATCACAAACACTTCACAAGAATAACACTTGATTCGATAATGACACCCTGCTACACGATTTGCTTTCTATACGTCTGTCAAAACATAGGATATCCACACAATATTCAATAATAGCTCTCACTGTTGTGAGAGCACATTTTAATTACTATTGTAATGTACATTTACTGAAAATTTGAATAGAAATGGGAAATAGAGAATAATTAGATTAGAGAAGAGAGATTTATTGTATATAATAATAATTGATAATAATGGTTTATTGGAATCTTAAATGGAAATCGATAAGATCGATTTGAACAGGTCATACATATCTAACTTATATCTGTTGGACATGAGTAAAAGTCGGAAAGCTAAATGATTGATATTTTCCTTACTCATGCTTTTACAGTCGACAATCAACTAATAGTTTACTGAAAGTTTATAGATGGATAGATCCCTCGATTTTTAATTTAAATTTAAATTAATAGATGTCTGTAATTAGATATCGATTTTTAAAATAGATTAAGCATAGATTCTGCAACAAAACAAGCAGTATATATGAAAACGGCAATGATATATGGGACACCCTATGAATCCTTTTTTCTGAAATTACAATTAAAAGGTGTAGATAGCTTGGTTGAAAAAATCTCTGTATATCCGTTTCGCATTCATTCTATGTAGTTCAACTCATCTAAAGTAATTTCTATGTCTCATTCAGCTTCCAGTTGAATTAGCAAGCAGTATAAGAAGGCTATAAGTGTGTTAAGTTGCGATTTGAGAATGTTTAGTTTTGGGATAAGCTTTGATTCTTTGATCCAGATATCTCCTTCTCTTACAACTGACTTCACAAATATATTTTTTTCAATTTTTGACCTTAATTTTCAAAAGCTACATGGAAACGATATGAAATTTTCAGATTTGAAAAAGAGATTGCTGGGCACAGCGCTCCCGCCCCACCACCACCCCCCATTAAACCGGTTGCCCCACCTGTTGTCAGGCCGCCTCCTCCACCACCACCTGTAAATAAACCTACTGATCTGCCCAGTAGCAATAGCAATTTTGTTGGACAAACAAACAATTTCAGCCGTCCGTTTGTTCCACCACAACTCAGAAATAGATTACCTCCGCCTCCACCACCACCACAAGGTGATGAATCATATGGCTGGATATTCTCAATTTGAAATATCGTGGCTACTCGAATTACTCGAAATATTTGTATCTTTTAATTTCAGCTTCCAATGCATACAATCAGCGCTTTTCTGGCTTCGCATTACCTCCTCCACCCCCGCCTTCCGGTCCTCCTGGTGGTCCACCAAATATGTCTCCTTTCCACAATGTCGGCTCAAACCTTACTCCTCCCGGTATCAATTCCGGCGGTTCAGCCAGTCATCCGACACCAACAACAATTAGTGCTAAACCTAAACTAGTATACGCCGCGCCGCCCAAAGTTGTCACTAAAAATGGAACATCTCCAGCAACATCTAAAAGTGATACCTTTGAAAGAGACTTAATGGAACTTTTAGGCAGTAAGTTTGTTCATACATCAATTAGCGAAGAATCCTCTTAAAATATTTCTATAAATCAGATCACTATATAATATAAAAAAATAAACTTTCCCTCTTTTTTTCAGAAACTGCAGAGAATCTTCATTCTGATCAAAAGACAGTCAAGTCTTCAAGTAAACCAGCGGAAACGCATCATCACCCCAGCCTCGCATCCGCACCATCTTCTACTGTCGATAATGACGAAATGGAAATCGATCCCGAAGCCACTAGCAAGCCCACAGTCATGTCTGTAACTGCTCCTCCCAAACACAAGTCCAGCGGCAAGCGGGAAACAGCCGCTCAAGCTGCATTGCAAGGCAAAGCTACAAATAAGAAAAAGAAGTTCATTCGTACCGCTGCTGGTCAAGTGTGGGAGGATCCCACCCTATTGGAATGGGATCCCAGTAAGTGAAATTGGTGTGGTGTCGCTTATCAGCAGGCTATGTAGTACGTACTCACGATAATCAGCTATTATGTGAATTTCTATTTAGACGATTTTCGAATATTTTGCGGCGATCTGGGTAATGAAGTGTCCGATGATGTGTTAACTCGCGCCTTCTCTCGCTATCCATCCTTCCAGAAAGCAAAGATTGTACGAGACAAGCGGTCTGGCAAGACCAGAGGTTTCGGTTTTGTTAGCTTCAGTGACGCAGCGGATTTCACAAAAGCGATGCGAGAAATGAATGGTAAGAAGACCGCAGCGACTAATATAATCCTTTTACGAGAATTCATATTCATATGTTTAGCAAGTTGTGTGAAAATTTCCAAACCTCAAGTTTTGAGGTGGATGGACCGGACCCCCTCTCAGTAATTATGACCCTTTAAATTAATTTCACTTACTAATGGTATAGTACTTCTTAATTTTAGGGAAATATGTGGGTAACCGGCCAATCAAATTGAAGCGCAGTGATTGGAGAAATCGACAAATCGAAGTGCACAAAAAAAGAGAGAAAGAAAAGCGAAAATTAGGCTTTAAAGTATAATAATCAATAAATGGAATGGATATTAGAATAATAGGGTTTATTGAACTTAATTTTATGATTGATTGATTGATTAAACGCATTTATTAATCGATAACGAATATTGTGTGATATCATAATTCAAATAGAAATCTAATTACTAGGACTAAATAAAATGTTAAATTTAGAGTGGATTTTAATTTTAAGAAAACGAACTATAATTCTACTTATGTACAGTGGTTAATAATAAGTGAATTTTGTTTGAATATATTAAATGTAACTCAGCTATTATCTCAGCAGTTCACAAAATTGAAATATCAAGGAATTAATACCCAAACAATTGATAGGTTTTAAGTTTTTTGAAAGATATTTTATATAGTCCTACATATTTCATTCGCTGTTCCAGTTAGCCTTGCTGTGCGTATGAGTATGGACTTGTGATATAGAATTCAGTGTAACGGGTGCTCTATATTCAATGTGTTTATTTGTACAGTTGTCTTATTATAATATTACATATTTGTGAAATAAAGTCCATTTTTTGAAATTATTTCTCTAAATATTCTTTCTACCGTTGTCTGCTCTGATCAAAGATATCTTTGGCTCTGATATATGACTAATAACCCAATGATATTATGCTTAGGTAGAGGGTCAATTATTTTTGTGAGAGGCTGTTTTAAAGTGGTTCCAGAATTCAAAATTATGCGATTCATAATTTGAAAAATAATTTTTTGATTACGGAATTTTTCTTCGTATTGAAAATTTCCTTAAAATGACCTTTAATTGTGTACACGCAGTTAAAGTGGTTTGTTTTAATAACCACTATATAATTGTAAATATTCAGTATTACAAATCAATTGTTACATTAAAAACTTCTGGTTGCGCTCCAGATTGTGACATTCCAGTAAAAACATTTTTAAAAGTAATCTATAAATTTAGAAAAAAAGTGTTTTTATTATACACGCTAATTAATTTTATTCATGTAAATCCGGTTTGTGTTTCCAAATTCTATGGATTCTCATTGAGGGACAATTAGAAACATGGCAGCTGCAAGCACACGAGTTTCATTCGTAATTAGAAGTCGGCCATTACTCAGCTTAGCGAATCACAGTTGAGTATTCGTTGATGATTTGCATGCAGTTTGATTTTCAATTTGTCTCCTCAATTTCATTCAGACTGCCACTGGATTATCTCTATGGGAAATACACACACCCTTAGCAACCACCCTACAATTGTCGGTACTACTGGCGTTTCTACGGGTGTATTTAAGAAAACTGTTAGTTTGGAAGGATATAGTAAAGTTAGTAAAGGTTAGCAAATATTTACAATTTACTGCAGCAATAATTATGATATGAATGTAAAAACGAAAGAACTCAATCTAATAATCGAAACATTAAGAAAAAATGGCTATACAAAGGTTCATAATATTATTAGAACTGTGTGACGAGTTTAGCAAACATTTGATCGGAGTAGAATGAAAACGATCGTGTGATCAATTTGAAAGAAACGATGATATAGCGGTCATCCAAAATCTGAAACACGACTTGAATTAATCCCTGATTGCGGCAGAGATAGAGTTGTTGTCTTAATAATAAACTGAATAGACGAAATATAGGAATGCACAAACTTGTCGGAGCTGGGAAAGAGCTAAAATTAACAAATAACAACTAATCTGACCTAACAATTTTAATCCAATTTTCTTTAGCTTTCTGCTTAAAGAAATAGATAATTCTTTAAAATGTCTTTTGACTGTTGTCACAACCAGATTTTTTAATACAACAATTGATATATAATATTGAATATTTACGTAACTGAGACTTTATTTTTGGGTATTTTGGAAAGTGCGTATTTGTACTTTAGTTTAAGAAGTTTACAAGGGTTAGGTAAATATTTTAAAGTAAAAAATTATAGCGAGTTTAAAAAATGTGTAATATTTTTTCAAGAAAATCATTTTTTTTAAAAGATCATTATTGAAATAAGTAGTTTATTAAATTTATCATAAAATAAAATTTTACATTTAATGTTGCTGTAATGAAATACTTAAACACAAAGTGCTTTTTCGATATGGTTTGAGCAATAATATTTCAGAGTAGGATATTACCAATATTGTAAGATAAATTTTCATATAAGATACTTCAAATATGTAGTTGTTAATCGATATCGTGTCAATTACATAATTCATTTCAATTTATGTAAAGCAATAATTACCTTTCATAGCCCAAATAAAGGTGTTTATTATTGTCTAGTTCTCTTTGTTGCATCCGCGGAATCAAATGGAATATTTTCTATTTGAATATATTTCTTGGAAACATAGTGCTTTTTCATTATGAGGGAGCTGCTATATTTTTCGCTATGAAAAGATTGATTATAAATTGAGGACGGGAGAATTGAACTGCTTAAACTCTCTTCACAAGTTTCAGAGATTCCACCATTGGGGCTACAGGTGATGTCATGAGGACTGTTAATTGCTTTATTCTGGTAATTGTAAGCAAATGGACATTCAATTGCTTCCAAGCTACTAAAGTTCAGTATTTTCTGTTTTTTATATTTTCTCTCTAGTTTATTTGAAGATTGATTTAAAAATCTGTTGCTTTGGTTAACTTGTTCAACACCATGTATGGACTCTGCTGATAGAATCCGATTCAATTCAAGTGGTGGAATGCTTTTCACAGATACATAACGACTATCAGTTGTGTTATGCTGATTCATTTCATTATTCGAATCGACAATATTACTATTCCGACGATTCCTAGCTTGTTTGATTGCAATTCCTTTCAAAAAGTCTATGGCTTCTTGAGTGGTGAAAGTCGATGATTGTAATCGATTTATTGCGTCATTCACAGCGTCATCTTTCGGTCTACTGGATGCAGATTCTTGAAATAAAGAAATATTGCGTTCCTGCTTGCTTTTACTATAAATTGTTGTTTGCATGCCTCTGCTGTCAGCGACTTTAGACTCATTTTGATATTCTTTATTTCTTTTAGATTCATTTTGTGACATAGCCTTTACATTTCTATATCGTGTCTTTGATGCGAGAATGTTCAGATCGCCACTTTCTTGTATTATTCTTATGGGGTGATATTTATTTTTCCCACTATTTGATTTATTTGATTCTGATGACATCGGACCCATTAAATTGTCTATATTATCTTCTTCGTTGTCTTCTTCATTGTCTTCTTCATCGTCTTCGTCATTGTTTTCTTCTGTGTGTTCTTCAAATGATTCGTGATTCTCGTCTCCTTTTTCTTCTTCAATCTCTTCTTCATTCTCCTCTTCTATCTCTTCTTTAAAAGGACCTGAATCGGAAAATTTTTCCGGAGAAGTGTTTTGATCTAAAACAGATTTGAATGAAGAACTGCTGGACGTTTTTCTTATTGGTTGAGGTTTTGGTTGAGGTTTTGGTTGAGGTTTTGGTAGAGCTTTCGGTGGAGCTTTTGGTTGAGTGGAAGACATTAATGGCTTTGGTTGGGTTTTAACCGGTTTTGATGCTTTGTATATATTTGAATCTTGGACACCATCACCCTGTGTTTCAAGACTGATTTCTTCGTAATCTTTTTGTAGGGATAATATATTATCATTCGCTTCCGCAAATTCACCTTCTTCCATTCCTTCACCAACGTACCAGTGAATAAATGAACGTTTGCTATATAAAAGATTATATTTAGAGAGTGTTCTCGTCCAAACTTCTTTCACAGCTATATTTCCAGCAAGCATGCAAAGCGACCTATTTCCAATTGACATTTCACTTCCGGGTATTGTCATTGGTGGCATCATGTTAAGTCCTATTTTGAATCCAGTCGGGCACCAATCAACAAAACTAATTTCCTTTTGATTTTTAAATCCCGATAAGGCGTCGTATATTTCTACTGGAGCAAATCCACCCCTATACATCATAACACAGGATATATATTTATTGGTTGCCGTGTTACAGGCCAGAGTTTGACTCTCCATCAGGAATGCCGAATCCGTCATTTCTTTACATGTGAACGTCTCATGCTCACAATCGTCGAAGGAGCAAATTGGTGCATAAGATGCAATAGGATAATGAATTCTTGGATACGGAATTAGATTGGTCAACAATTCGCAGGTGTCCGCAGTTTGAGAACCCAAAGCGAAATAATTGTGCGACTGAAATACCGAGCTGGTCATTTGTGCTATGATTCGGTTAATTGTTGTAAATGTGGGAGAAAGCACTTTTAAATTGACCATGCACTTCTGAAATAGTGTTTCATTATCGACCATTATCTCACAGTCCAAATGCTCAATTGTAGCATGCGCATGGAGAATTGTATTATAGGGATCAACCACAGCAGACGAAAACCTAGCCGATGGATAAATACTAAAAGCAAATTTAAACTTTTTACCATAAAGATCGGTTAACTTTTCAGATAGTAAGGAAGATAATCCAGCGCCAGTGCCCCCTGAGAAAGCCTGAACTAAATTAAACGCGGCTAGGGAATCGCATCTGTTGACCTGAAGTCGAATGGTCTCCAAAATCTGTTTTAATATGGTTTTACCATGAGTGTAAAATCCACGGGCGAAATTATTCGACGCGTCTTCTTTTGCATTAACCAAGCATGTCGGGTGGTAAAACTGGCGATAAGGACCGGTGCGTATTTCATCTAGAAACAATTGAAATTTTAAAGTCTTACAAATGCTGGTATTGTTATTATCATTTGAATATTTACAGATTTACAGATGACATATTTTATGCAATAAACAATTCTTTATATGAAAAAATAACTTATCGAAATTTACAGAAATGTATTTGTTATTTATCTAGGCGAGTTGAAAACCTAATAACTCTTAATTATTAAATCTTTTAAAATGTTCTGATATGTTTAGCAAGACAAACTTGTTAGTTTTAGCTCATTTACCCAAAACTGTCGGCTCCAAATCAATATGAACTGTTCTGGGGACAAATTTTCCAGTTTTCTGTGATTCATAAAATAAATAACCAACAGGTCTCTTAACCAACGCGTTATCGTTGACATTGTCTCTTTCAATTCCATCTGGAGATATGCCATGTTCCATACAAAATAGTTCCCAAAATGCATTACCAATTTGAACACCAGCTTGTCCAACATGAAGGGTTATTAATTGACGCACCATATTGAATTATCCAATCAGATGAAAAGTGAGAAGTGTACTAAGAGAGGCTGAATCTAGTAGAGTCAGTATTTAAAAAATTGATTATAATTTTCGCTGCAGAAATAAAATAACATTTCAATAGAATAGAAATCCGTAACTTTTCCATTTATTAGAATAAATATTTCCATAGAAATATAGGGATTTGCATTCATAAGAAAAAATCGCCTTCCTTCATTTGAAAAGTTCTATTTCCATGCTCGAATAATACTCGGTAGGTTAATACATAAATATACTCTGTAGGTTTATTTATACATAACAATATGTTGTAACTTGAATAGTATTTTTCTGTACATTTTCATTTCTCCAAAGTCCCATCGATATTATCTTCTCCATGAGCGGAAACGTTATCCTCCTAACGAAAAGTAGTACTTTTTTATGCATGGAAATTCCTTGCATGCATAGAAAACAAATATTCCTGCAAATTCTATGAAAATTCGTACAAATTCATGGAATTCGAGAGTGGAAATTTGCAAGCACAAGGCAACCTTGGTCGGTGTAGTATGGTCAATAGTAGCCGAGAGAATTTGAGAATCTGTCGATTTGCCAAGTGGGGAAATTTGCGCTGTGAACCCATCATTCATAGAAATAGACTATGCATTTGTTTTTCCGAGTCTGATCTGACAGGAAGTCGATTTCTATGGATTCCCAACCCAATCAAAATAGTTCCCATTCGATATCATTCGGAGCGGACCATCATCCCTCGATCTGGATTAGGGAATAATCGTAAATATCGTAAATATTCTATGGAAAACCAAGATAGTATCCATACATAGAGTAACCACTCTTGCTATAGTAGATATTTGTATATCGATTTATGCCTAACAAGCGGCAGAAAATTCTATTTCTATCATTATAAATTGGTGAAGTTCAAGATGTCATAGCGATGAAAATCAATATCGGATTTTAATAATTCTTTTACTAAATTAAAGTATAAAAGGAGCGCTATTTAATGATATAAATTCATAATAATGTCTAGCACGATTAGTTTTTTCTTGCTTAGATAAAATGATTGAACAAAATGATATAAAATTTATTAGGAAATATACAAACATTCTTCTAACAAGAATGTTTAGACAATCCTGCTAAACATATCTATGGATACATGATTGTATCTATGCAAGGTGGTTATCGAAGGGCGTATTTTTAACGGCCAATACACTTGCAAATTCCTGTGAAAATTCTATGGAAATAAGCACACCCTTAACAACCCTACAATACGCATGAAAACTCCCATAGACTTTGTTCAGAACACCCTTAGAAACTCCCATACCGGTAATTGTAGGGTTGTTAAGGGTGTGCTTTTTTCCATATAGAGTTTGCACCGGAATTTACAAGCGTATTACCGGTATGGGGAGTTTCTAAGGGTGTTTTAAACAAAGTCTACGGGAGTTTGCAAGCGTATAGGACTGTTAAGTGACAGTGACTTAACAGTCCTATTCCTTTAATAGTATATATCCGATTTATGTAAACTTGTTTTGGTTTTGGTAAACCATGGAAGTCCTCGGGTAAATAGTTAATATTTACACAACACTTAAACATACAATATGACTGTTAACTCTCTGATTCTATGGAAAATGACTTCCCTTGGATACGAAGAGCATACAGAGATTATATTATAGTATCCAAGGGAAGTCTAAATTTCCATAGAATTGAAGGGTCACTTAACAGTCCTATAGCTTATAGCACAACACGTAATGAATAGCATTTCTCTGTACTTTTTAATTCTGATTGGAAAATTTTATTTTTTTCTAAATAGTCATAGAAATCGGTACTTTTCAATATATTCAATCGAGTAATGAAAAGTTCTACTTTTCAGTGTCTAGACTAATTTTCAATTCATGGACTCTACTTTTCAGTGCATGGAGAAATACTGATTTTAAAAATTTATAATAATGTTGAGGAAATTTGATAAATTCAACTTTTTTGTTGAATGTTTTCACCAAAGATACATATTAGATTAGGGGCGAGATTAATAAGATATTAAACGAGGTTGCTGAGTTCGAATTTCATATTCTTTTGTATGTAGGATTACTTACAAGTAGTATAGGACACAGTATTTTAAATAACATTTGAATTCCTTGTATCATAATTAACCTGATACATTAT